>APFE030263458.1:4100-14511 GCA_000404065.3 Pinus taeda | reverse complement strand
GGGCCCCGTTTTGGGTAAATTGGTACATCAATTTCCCAGGGTCGTAACTTTGGCATACGATCTCCGTTTGACACGTATGATAGCTCGTTAGAAAGATCTATCCAAGAACTACCATTTTGGGTAGGGAAACATCGGTCCATGGACCCATGTGGCCCCCAGATTTCCCAAAAAACGTCGTTTAGGGCCTCAAAACGGCTCTAGAAGTTCAGGACCCGAAAAACTGCTAAAAATAGTTAATTGTGCTACAATTACGGAAACTGAAAAACTGAAAGAGACAGTTGCGAGGGTCCAAATGGGATAGGTGGGTGGCTACCAACATCCACCTGGATCATTCATCCCCCCTTAGGAAGCAATTGTCCCCATTGCGTTGAGTTCCTCCATCTGCTGAACTTGTCCTGCAATCTCTGATGTGTCCAGTAATGGTGGGAAGCATGGTCGATGACGGTCCACATTGAACACTTGGCGCAGGCGAAGGAATGGAGGAATGATGTGCTCCAAAGCATTACTCCTCATAGCCTTCTACTGCTGTAAGGACCTTGTCGGAGTGGTCTGAGCTTCTGATGGGTTCTGGTAAGGCATTCTTTCTGTCGATGCAACCAGACTTTGTTGCCCACCTGAAACTTATGTGGTACCCCTATGGGTGAGGAGAAGTTGTTCCTGTGTTCTATCATGATCGTATCCCTTCGCTGCTGCTGCTGTGTGGAGGAACCCTTTGCGGTGGTCATGGATGTAGCAACGATCTTCCCCTTACTTTGGTAGTTAACCATACAGATGAATTTCCTGGTCTGTGATATGAGCTTGCTGCCTTTTTTAGCAACGATCAAAGATGTAGTGGTAGGTGGGGCTACCTCCAGTATCCTGTATAATGAATTATCCAAAGAAATAATGAAAGCATGAGGCCTTGACTCATACACAGCATGTCGTCTCCACAAGTATGGCTGGCCTAATAATACATCACAAACATCCATAGGTGTAACATCACACAATACCTCGTCTGTGAATGGTTTGATGCTGTAGTGAAGGTGGCACTGTTGGCGAACTTGGAGATCTCGTCCTTCATGAAGCCACCCGATACTGTACGACTGCGGGTGTGGTGTAGTCGGTAGACCCAACCGATTCACGACCTCTGCTGAAACGAGGTTCTTTTGGCTGCCATTATCGACAATGAATTGTAGCGGCGAACCCTTCACCAACATCTGTGAGTGGAAAAGACGTTGAAGTTGTAGACAAAGCATTTTCCAAATGATTATTGGGTTGAAGTTGTCGCTTGTGCAACATATATCTTGAATAGATGTCCAACCAAAAGCATTGAGAACGTAGTTCTTGAAGAGGCATGGAGTGGAAGAAAGCATAGTGTCGTTCACATGAGAGTATTTGGATGTGTGGCGTATGCACATGTCACAGATGAGTTAAGGAAGAAGTTGAACAGTAAGGGGGAGAGATGCATATTTGTTGGATATAGTGATGAATCCAAGGCATACAAGCTCTATAATCCATCAACCAAGAAAGTCATATTTAGCAAAGATGTGCAGTTCATAGAAGAGGAAGCATGGGATGGAAGTTTATAGAAGATAGTTAATATCAAAGCATGTATACCACATGAGGAAAAAATTGACAACAACAAGAAATTCCTCAACAGTGACTCCCTCTACTCCTATTCAAGTGCAACAAAACAGGTAGTAAGAAACACCATCAACAAATAAGAGGACAACATGCGTAGTCAAGCAAATTCTTCTCCAAGCATGCCGTAAAGTGAAACACCAAGTGACATGTCAAGCCCATCTTCAACAAGCATAAGAAGACCAAAATTCAGAAATTTAAATGAAATTTATGAGCAAGATGAAGTGGATAGCAGCGTTGGTTTGAATTCCTTATTTGCATTATTTTTTCATGTAGATGACCCAATCCATTCTTAGGATGCACTCAAAGAAGAAAAATGGGTTGTGGCAATGGAGGAAGAAATAGAAGCAATAAAAAGGAATGACACATGGGAGTTAGTGAACCTTTCAAAAGGAAAACATGTCATTGGAGTGAAGTGGGTCTATAAGACCAAGAGTAATCTCCACGGAAAGATTGAAAGGCAAAAAGCA
The DNA here is from genome assembly GCA_000404065.3 of Pinus taeda. Classification (NCBI taxonomy): domain Eukaryota; kingdom Viridiplantae; phylum Streptophyta; class Pinopsida; order Pinales; family Pinaceae; genus Pinus; species Pinus taeda. The sequence goes on along the minus strand of APFE030263458.1, from coordinate 12,421 downwards.
AGGCTAGTTGTCAAAGGACACAAGCAGCGACATATAAGAGATTATGCGGAGACGTTTGTGCCAGTCACGAGGATGGAGACAATGCATACAATGGTGGCGATTGTTGCGCAACATAAATGGAAAGTGTATCAAATAGACGTAAAATCATCATTCTTGAAGGGAGTGTTGAAAGAGGAAGTGTATGTTGCACAAACACCCGGTTATGAGGTTGAAGGCCAAGAAGACAAGGTGTATTGATTGAGGAAATCTCTTTATGGGTTGAAGCAAGCACCGCGTGCATGGTATAGTAGGATATATGCTTACTTGTTGGACAATGGTTTCGACAAATGTGATGGTGAACCTATTCTCTACATCAAAGAGAGTGACAGTAAGATTCTTATCATTGTTTTATATGTAGATGATTTGATTTTTGTAGGTAGTGATGATTTCCTCATCACTGATTTCAAATAAGTCATGAAGAGTGAATTTGAAATGAATGACTAGGGGTTGTTAAGGTATTTTTTGGGCATAGAAGTGAAGTAAACATAAAATGGCATTTTTACTTCTCAGGCAAAGTATGTAGTAGACATTTTGAAGAGGTTTAAAATGCAAAACAACAAGCCTGCACCAACTCCAACTGTCATGGGGTTGAAGTTGAGAAAAGAATATTGCAAAAAAAATCTCAATCCAACATTATACAAAAGTATGATAGCAATATTGATGTATTTGACTGCCACTAAGCCGAATATAATGTATGTAGTGAGTTTTGGTGTTGAGGTTCATGTAGACACCCAAGGAAACACATTGACAAGCAATGAAAAGGATTCTAAGGTATGTCAATGGGAAAAAAACAGTATGGTATTTTGTATGCCACAACAGATGATTTCTGACTCATTGGTTATATTGACAGTGATTGGGCAGGAAGTGTCGATGATAGAAATAACACATCAGGATATGTTTTTTATTTGGGTTTCAGAGCCATTTCACAGGCCTCCAAGAAGTAGCCAATAGTGTCACTATCAACAACAGAAGTTGAATATGTCGCCACAACAACAACAACGTGTCAGAAAATTTGGATGAGAATGATGTTGAGGAATCTTCACCATGACCAAAAGGGAATGAAAATTATTTTCTGTGACAACACTTCCGCAATTGCATTGTCAAAGAATTTTGTGTCTTTCACATGAGGACCAAGCATATTGATGTTAAATATCATTTTATTAGAGAGTTGATTAACAATGATGAAATTGTGTTGCAACACTGCAAGTCAAAGGAACAATTGGTTGATATTTTCACAAAGCCATTGGCACATAAAAGTTTTGTTTATCTTAGATACTATTTGGGAATTGTCAATGGAGGTAGTTATGATTAAGGGCGAGTGTTGGAAATACTAATCCCAACCACTGCCTTAAACACACTGACAACCACCATACTTTCTCAATCAACTTCTGGAGGTTGCGATTTTTTTGGCAGGCGAAAAGGCTAAAGTTAGAGCAGAAGTATAGTGCTGACCATTCCTCAAAACAACAAAGAATTTAAAGCACTTAATACATAGTTGGTAAAATGTATATTTAAGCATTTACTACACAACTCTTAGTTGTAGTCCACAATTTTTGCAAGTTTAGAAAAACCCTCATTTTGTATAATCGCCCATCCTGTGTCTTTATGATTGGCTTTGTCATGTATTAATGTCAAATTTGTATGTTAAAATAAATATGAAAGTAAAATTCATTTGTAGGTTGAGCAAGAGAGAGAGAGTGAAAGTCCGTGAAGTAGTGAGGAGAAAATCGTGGAGTAATTTATGGTGGGCGCATGAAAACCAATTTTATCAAGTTTTACAAATAGTTACTCCACAACCCAAGTGAATCATAAATCGCAATAAGTTTTTTTGTTTTTACTTGGAGTTGTAGCCTCCATTTATCATGTGAATGTATTTTCCTATGTTTTGAAATATAATTTAAATCATGGTTTGTTGCGATATGCTTTTAAACCTTCATGAGTAAACTTATTGCAACATTTTTGGTTTTACTCTATTTTGATGTGCGTTAAAATTCAATTTCAATTAAGCCTCTATGTAATTGTGATATCCTTGCTACAATTGAAGTTGAATTTTTCGAAATTGATTTCTAAGCAAGACTCCTCTCCTCTGCCCTAAAATTTTCTAACAATCTGTTCTCATTTCACAATAATAATTAATTAGTTTAACCATGATTGATTAAATATTTAGACCATTTCTACTTCGAACTCAATATTAATCTAAATCGAAATGATCATTACTTTGAAGCAAGGCCTTCTCGATTCCCTCTGTATCCTATAGTAATATGCACAAATCCACATGGATTGGCTTGGTTATCAAATACCTTTGTCTGAAACATTCATTGCATAGTTAGCATACGATCAAGAAATTAGGTATTTGTAAAATTGAATACTTGTGAAGGAACTTGTGATGGGAACTTACAAAATGTTCATAAGCATGAACATGGCCAGCAAAAACAATGTCCACTTTTTCATCATGAAGCACTTGTTCCATGGATTCCTTCATAGAATCGTCGCCACCCTGATGAGTGGTATTTCTGTTATACCAGGGTGCATGGATTAGAGCAATAAGCCAAGGATTCTGCCACCTGTTTACGTGGGATAGGTCGCCCTGATTTCACAAAAACCGATGCTTTATTCCTGTAGGAGTATTTAATGAAAAGGGTTCATCAACTAGCATGAATGAGATGTGTGATATTTATGAGCACGCAGGGTATACAAAATTGCGACCTGGGATTTTGTTATGCCATCAAGTTTTTTTAATGACTAGCAAGTAGCGATTAACCCACAAAAGTTATTAAAATAACTGAGAAATTAGGTGAAATCAACTCCCTACCTGAAGCCATTTGTATTGGTCGGAATCCGTTCCAAAGTTTGTGTAGGAGCCCATTATCAATATATGTGCTCCTACAACTTCAAAGGAATAATATAGGTTTGAAGGTGAACCACTTTCTTAATATGGAATTTTCCAGCGTGCACTGTAGGCTTTGAATGGTGTGCTAATGAGTAAGGGGATCTTCTCGATCTCATGATTTCCATGCGTGACCATCCATGGTCTGGAGCTGGCCAATGGTTCTACAAGCCTTCCGAAAGAGTCACATGGAGGTTGATTTTCATCAGCATATGAAAGACCCCCAGACAAAAGCAGCACATCGTAATTCATGTTTTAGGGTGTAATTCATTTCATTGTTTTCACAGAAATGAAATATGGAATTTTATTACAAGAAAAAATAAAAATAAATTAGTTCAATTATATAAGTTTAATAGTTTATTATTATAAATAGCTTAATATTATTGAAATTAAATTTTATGAATCTTATAATTAAGTGATTTTTTAAATATTATTGACCTTGATCACAGTCAAGCTGAAAAATGTCAACACAACTGTTGTGTTTCTGATCAAACAGATAAACGAAACTGAAATTTGCACACCTATCAACTGAACTGAAATTATTTCAATCATTACTGAGACATGAAATTCAGGAGGAGCAGAAGAGGATGATCAGAGTGGATATATCAAGGCAAAGGAGAGGAGTTCGAGACATTGCATTGAACGAGGAACAACAAAATGTGCTTTGCTCTCTCTTTATTAATTTTTAAATAAATATCACTGACATTGGCGACCAATTTAATAAACCAAAATCCTCGCTAGATAAGTAACCACTCACAAGCTTGAATAGATAGATGAACCAATATTTGAACCAGTGGGAGGCCAGTACATTAGTGGGAGGGTACATTATTGAGGCATTCCTAGCACAACCACCCAAAATCATCGCTAGATAAGTAACCGCTCATCACCTTAACTATAGAAATAAACCAAGATTTAAACCTATGGGAGGCTAATACATTAGTGGGAGGGTATATTATTGAGAGATTCCTTGTGACATTATTAGTTCAAAGCCCCAACTAGTTTTGTGTGCCATTCCATCTCCTATTAGATGAGTAAAAGCAATCCTATCACTACAAATGCACAAACATAATAGAAAATAAAACCATGGTGACACCTACTACAATTTTGAATAATTTTGAACAAAGAATTAGTGGTACATGATCTAATGTTTCCTCCATGTATTTTATCGTATCCTCTTCTCGAGAGTAGCTAAAACAACAATAAATTTCAATAAGAATTCAAATTTAATAGTTTGATATCATTAATAGTAGCTAAAACAACAATAAATTTCAATAAAAATTGAAATTCAATAGTTTGACATCACTAATCAACAATGTTCCTTTGCCCAAAAGTTATATACATACCTTATTACACCATAATTGACAAAAAAACACTCACAAAACTAATGTCATTATAAAAAATGCATATGCAGTGATGTTTCAAAGCAGTATATAAAGCAGATACTCGGAAACAATGCTAAATATTAGACAAAGATTCCCTAAACACCAAACTAGAATATTCCAACAAAGTTTCTCACTGATGTAAATAACCTTAGAAAATATTAGCCAACCAAAATTGAACCTAAGCTCAACAAGACCTTGCAAATGAACAATCCCATAAAATATGCTTCATTGTCCCTAATATTGAGAATTTATTATGGCACAATTGATCAGTGAAGTTACATTTGGCCAACCAAGCTTTGGAAGGGATGTTAGAATAATAATCATGAGTCATTCGTCTTATTTGTATTACGACGAGTCATCAATGTCAGTTAACGGGAGTGGGCGAGTGTTGGCAAAAAATAAATGATAATCAGCGGATATCACTGTAGAAACTCTAACTAAATCTATGTATTTTTTAATGCAATGATCAAACTGTTTGTGAGTTTCATTTTCTGTCATGGTATTAGAGCTCAAGTGAGCTGTGGGAGAGGCAACCTTGTTTTTTGAGACTAACTATCATTGTGTTTGGTCTAGCATTGTTAGGTAGAGAGTTGTATTATTTTTTAGGAGGAGAGAACCTCTGTGAGGAAGAACTGAATTTTGCTTTTGGTGAACGATCACACAGGGAGTGTGAGACATTGTGAAGTTGTTAGTCATGTTGAGTGTGAAGAGAGTGTGAGCTCTTATTACTGTTGGAAAGCGACATAGTCAAACTGAGCTGTGTGGAACCCTAAGAGCTAGTTGAGAGGGCACTGTGCATTGGAGCTATATGTTTGTTGAAAAAAGTCTATAACCGTTCTCTTTTGATTACTCGAGCATTGAGGTGTGTGCCAAGAGGAATACGTTGAGCTTGTAGGACTTTGATATTGTGAAGAGAGGAGACATGTGTTTGTCTTGCGTTGTTTCATTTTGTGAATTGAAGGAGCCAATCGTGGCTTTAGAAGTTGTTGTGGGGCACATTAGTGTGACTGCATTAATGAAGGGCCATATTTTTATGGTTGTTGCGAGCTATATGGGAATTGGAAGAACCAAAGTGTAGGAGTGTGTGAATGCTAGCATGGTGAGCTTGGCATGTTAAGTAATCTTATATCATGGTGTAGTGGTGTTGGAACTTGGTGGAAACTAAGATTTTCAAAATTGTTGTGAGTTCTATTCTCTGATAAGAGAATGACAGAACATGTAGTGAGCCTAGAGCTGGTGCGGTCATGTTGAATAAATTGGAAGGGTTGCAGATCTCACTGTTTGTTGAAAGTGATCCACTGCGTGTGGAGTCACAAAGTGTAATTTGAAATCGCGCCTTGCGTGTTGTATTATGCCTTGTGATATGTGGTTGGATGCCAACGTTGTCTTTGGTAAAATTTACATTCAGAAGATAAGAATTGTGTTTGGTCCTTGAAGCGTGGTTGGTCTAGCCTATTGTATGGACCCAGTTCGTGCTAACTATGGGGTTGAGTTGTTCGGTGATCGGTGAACCCAACGTTCATCATTTTGGTGTTGCATTGAATGAAAAGAAATATATATTTCTAGTGATTGGAGCCGTAGTTGAAGGCCATCGTGAGGTTGAGTTATGTTGAATGTTTTGTTTAAAGCGAGAGTAGGTCATTATTCTTGCACAACCAGTTTATGTATTTATGATTTATAGCATGTGTGGTGTCACGTGTGGAGGTCAGAGACTAGTGTTGGAGTGGGAGCTAAATGGATTGTGGTGCTCGTTGTGGCTGTTGTGAATCTTGGAACTGAGGTTGTGTTTCTTTTTAGTTCACTATGCCATTAATAAAAGGCTAGCAAGTGCACTTGAGGAGGTTGAGCCATGGGAGAAGGAGAAGCTTTCCTTGTGTATTGGATCATGTGCTTGTAAACTGAGAGACATGCACTGTCATTCTGAGGTTCTATAAATTGAAACTTGGTGACTAAGCAGTGTTAAAAGGGGATGTGGTGCGATGATGCCTAGATGATGTTGTTGAGTGTGGTCATGTGGATGGTATGAGGTGTTGAAACATTAATTTCACCTGCCGTGCGAGAGCATTAAACGACAACAGAAAACCACTTCAGAAAACCGACTATCTTTATCGCACCACCTTTTGTGCAATGTGGTTTCTGTCAGATGGCCTCCGACATAATCCGCTCCAGCCACGCGTCCACTGTACAAATACAAAACTGCCCATCTCCCGGACATTAAAGTTCGTTTGGGTTGTGTGGATGAAGGATGCGAAATGCATCCGATCAAATCAACGGAGCAGGATCATTTTCAACTTGCCTGAACTTTTTTAGTTGACCGCCCACGTAAAGAAATTAATATGATTTAATGTAGTTCGTAGAATGTTGGTAGGAGTTTAATTTTTTTTTTTTTTTTTATACTTACGGAAGTATGGTGAATTTAAAGATAGGTATGGGTAAGTCAACGCATCATTAAATTTTTGTTTGGCTTTGGTATATGTTTTGCTTTTGTCTTCATTCGCGGATGTATTGCACACGGGATGAAAAGAGAAAGGGCTCGCGGCAGCTAAGAAGAAAACATGGGATAATTTTGAAAAGGGAAATGTAATGTGCAGCAGCACAAAAACGAATGGAGGATTTTTACTCAGCAATGTAAAAATACACAGCAGTGAAAAAGAGTAATGTATTTTTTATTTTTATTTTGAATATGCAATGTGAAAACACAGTCGCTTGAATGTAATGAAAAATTTCACACTAGATTGAATGTGAAAGATTTTTCTTCAGCAGTAAATCAATGTAAGAAATTTTTACAGCATATGTAAGAATTTTTTTTTGTTGTAAATGTAAAAGCCCTTTCACAGCAGTAAATGTGAATGAAGATTTTACACAACAGTGTAAAAATCATTTGTAAAAGAGGCAGAGTATTTTGTTTTTGGTGAATTTTTTTTTGGTGAATCCCTCTGAGAGAGAGGAAGACAATTGTATCAGGCAGTTTATAAATTAATACAAGTTTATTTTGACTGAGAAACTCTGCTTTGTTCAAAAAAAAATTTGGGCTTCCCTGTGCAAAAGATCACAAGGAGAAAAATAGAGCATTGCTCTGTATTCAGTTAATTTTTGTTTGAAATCACCAGAAATTTCCAACTTGGTATTAGAGCAGATCCAGGCTCTTTGAAGGTGTCAAAGAAGCTGAAGGAAGGTTCCTTTTGCTGCAGCAGCTTCTCCAGTAGGGTGGAGACACAGTTAAAAAGAAAGGGATTCAGGTATTTCTCAAAACTTTTTGTGTAGCTATTGAAAACAATCAGTATTTTAAATACACAATCTAATATTTGAAGCATAGCTGAGAATGCAAGGAATGGCCAGCACCATCACTAGCATGGGTATGTTTAATACTCAGCTCCCACAGCTTAATGGGAAAAACTATGACTATTGGGCAATAACCATGAGAGCCCTGTTTGCCTCACAAGATTTATGGGAATTAGTTGAGGAAGGTTTTGAAGAACCATCAGATGAAAACGAGTTTAATAGGTTAAGTCAGGCAGGGAAAGATCTATTGAAGAGTAATTGGAAAAAGGATTCAAAAGCCCTTGTATTTTTATATCAGTCAATGCATGAGAGTGTGTTTCCAAGGATAGCAGCAACCAAGACATCCAGAGAAGCATGGCAAACCCTCAAGATAGCCTATCAAGGCATGGAGAAAGTGAAGACAGCAAAACTACAATTGCTGAGGAAAGGTTTTAAGAATCTGAACATGAAAGAGTCAGACAATATTGGCTCATTCTTCACACATGTGATTGGATTGGTCACACATATGAGGACTCATGGAGAAGTTCTTGAAGAAAGGAGGATTGTGGAGAAACTATTGAGGGTCCTACCCTCAAAGTTTGATGTGATTGTCACGACCATAGAAGAGACAAAGGATCCCTCAAACTTTTCAGTTGATGAAGTCCATGCATCACTGATAACACATGAGCAGAGGTTGAGTAGAAATGAAAACTCATCTCTAGAGCAAGTCTTCAAGACCCAGATGTCCTTTG
>APFE030263451.1:0-16498 GCA_000404065.3 Pinus taeda | reverse complement strand
ATTCTTCTACCAGCTCTTAACTAAAGGTTAGGGTTGTACCAGCTCTTAACTAAAGGTTAGGGTTGTGTTACCTAAATACTAATTACAACGCCCAAAAACGGAAAGAGTTATTCAAAAAAGCACAATGTTACCTAAATTTAGAATGCAGAATATTAATTATATTCGTGAAATCTCCACAAACAAAAAGAAAGGTAATTTAAAAAAAAAAAAATTACCTAAATTTTGAACGCAGAATATTAATTATATTCGTGAAATCTCCAAAAACAAAAAAATAACCTTAAAAAAAATTAGAAGGAACATTTAATCTCTTTCAAGGTAAGAGATGGGCAATTTCGAACTAGAAAAGAAGGAATGGGCGATGACAAAGCAAAAGAATAGAAGTTAAATTTTAAAATAACGTTTATTTGCTTTTAAATAAAAAATTAGCAATTTCAAAGTAAAACATAAAAGTTAGAACCCAATTCTATGTAAATTGTGGCTTGAAATTTACATATAGATAAAATATAGAACACATTTCTACCTAAATTATATTTTCAAATTGACAACCTTGTTATAATAGATAATTTAGAACACACCTTGAATATGGATAGTAGACTTCAGTAAGAGTATTTTTTTTTGGACATGTTTATATTTTGGTGTATGTTGTCAATGGAGATATTTTGTTCTCCAACTTTAATTTGAATATGGCAACCAAGTTTATCCAGATAAAGAGTTTAGTTGGTAACAAATAGTTAAACTTTGAATTGAATATGTATTAGAAAAACAATTTACATGACTCTTAGCATACTTCTGTGTGAGATTTTGTAGGATAAAACAAAGGTGACTACTCCAAGATAACTAAAAAGGTATCACAATCTTACAAAATCCAAGAAAATTGAAACGAACATAAAGTTTTTGTACTTCAAATTATATTCTTGTTTCAATAATTATAATGCTTAAGATGGACCAACTAATCTCCAAAATTTGTTGTTCTCAAGAATTACTATGGAGGTGTGAATCACTCATTTTCTTTTCTAACCTATAAGTGATTACTTATCTTCAATTTATTCCTTGACATATCCATATTGATTAAGACTCTCCATCAACACAAAAAATATTTTACAACAATAACAAATCAATAATATTTTTTTAAAATAATTATCAATAGGATTATAATAATAAATTATATTAGTTAATATAAATATAGAATATACCATTTTGTATTTAGCTAATCTAATTTATAATTTAATGTTATTTTATTATGAATCACCCTTAACGATGCAAAGCAATATTAAAGGAATAGAATATTTCACAGGGACCACCATGAAAAATAAAACACTAAATATAAATAATATTATTTGTAATAGAATAAATATTATATAAATATTGTTTGAAAATGAAAGGTAGAGTCTTACTTATAAAGTAATTGGCCTTTTCATTAGAATCCATTAATACAATTTCATTAAATATTGTGATCTTTCATTGTTTCAAATTAGCTAGAAGCAATTCTGTGAAGGCGGCCATTTTTCTATCAGTTAGACTAGGAGATAAAGAAAGAAAAGAAAACCTCTATTATCAATTTTTCAAAGAATTTTTTTTTTTTTTCCAATTTTTTCTAACTTTAGTGGTAATTTCTAATTGAATATTCTATCCATACCTACTCTGACATGATAAAATAGAGCAAAAATGAATATTATATGTTATTGTTGCCTTTTTGTTGTCCTCTTTATAAACACCATCATCCATGCACATTACCAAGTTTTGTAGTGACTAACTCAGAGCACCAATGGATTCCATCGAATTCTTTTTCATTAATTTAGACACTTGATTGGGCTTTCGAGGTCTTAAAATACACATTTCTAGTTTCCCTTATGTAAAATTGTATGCAACAGTTTTTTTACCCTAGTGAACTTAGGGAAACAATTGTCCTTACGGGGTGGATTGGATCATGTTGGATTGATGAAGGATTATTATATCCAATGGAATATGAGTTTGAAATTTTGCAATTCATATGATATTTGCTTCAATGTTTTTGGACAAATTTGAAAAGGCCGAATGAAAAAATACTAACACAAAAATTTTCAAAAGGCATATGAGTTTGAAATTTTGCAATTCATATGATATTTGCTTCAATGTTTTTGGACAAATTTGAAAAGGCCGAATGAAAAAATATTAACACAAAATTTTCTAAACTAAAAAAAATTCAAAAAATACCACTATATTAGTTTAATATTCATGTAATAGTTGAAAAATAACTTCAACCAATACATGTTCTGCAAAATCCAATTGAGATATTACTTCATAAACATTAAAAAATAATAAAAACTATATTTTTCATAAACAAATAAATTCTTGATATGAAATTTCTTTTTCTCTAGTTCTTTAGTTGTAGATCATGCTTATCTATATATATATATAATCAACAAAATCTTCTCGAGTATCAACCCAATCTTCTGCTCCTCAATTGTGTGCACCAAATGTGAATTGAAGTTACATTTAGTACATAAATAACCACAAAGCCATCAATTTCTATGGATTGTGTTGTGAATGAATTTTTTCTTACAAAATCAGAATGAAGTACATTGGAGAAATTGAAATTCCATGGGAGATTTTAAAAAAAAATCATAATCAAGACACAATTTATGTGGCTTCCCTAACTGTTTTAATTGAATGTTAATATATTTTTTTTAAGTTAAATTGAGAATAAATTCGAAAATATATATGCCTATAATTATGCAAAAAAATTCATAATCAAGAACAATTTATGTGGCTTCCCTAATTGTTTTAATTGAATGTTAATATATTTTTTTAAGTTAAATTGAGAATAAATTCCAAAATATATATGCCTATAATTATTCTAGTCGTAAGAATGGATCTTCCATAGTTATAATTTAATTATTAGGTTGATTGTAGATATTTAAACCCCATGGAATGTGTTGGAATATTCATGGTAATATTGACATATAAATGATAAGATTTCTAAACCCATGGAATATGTAAGAATATTCATGGCAATAGTGACATATCAATGATAATATTTCTAGCAAAGTTAGGTATACTCTATTAATTAAATTATCTCAAATTAATTAATTTAAGAAAATGGCATGTCAAACACATCATATTGGGCATGTGGTATCTCTAAACCATGGTAATGTAAGAAGAACTATTTCCAATTCAAGGATTTCCATAATAATATTGTGGGTGAATCTACATGGATAAAGATATTTTTATATATTGTACAACTCCGATAATAATCATAGAAATAGAGTGATGGCTATAGAAATAGAGTGATGGCTATAATAATGTGCATGCATGATGGTGTTTATAAAGAAGATAATGGAAAGGCATATAGACAATAACATATAAAACTTATTTCTACTCTATTTTATCATATCAAAGTAGGTATTGATAGAATATTAAATTAGCAATTATCGCTAAAGTTAGAAAAATTTGAAAACTCAAAAAATAAATATCCCTTAAAAATTGATAATAGATGTTTTCTTTTCTTTTTGTCTCACGTAGTAGAAAAAATGGCCTTTTTCTCATAATTCTTTCTAGCTAATTTGAGTCAATGAAAGATCACAATATTTCTTGAAATTGTATTGGTGGATTCTAATGAAAAGGCCAACAAATAATATTTATCTATTAGAAATAATATTATTTATATTTAGTGTTTTATTTTTAATGATGGTCCCTATGAAATATTGTATTTCTTCAATATTCCTTTTATTTATTAAGGGTGATTCATAATACAATAATATTAAATTATAAATTAGATTCCCTAAATACAAAATGGTATATTATATATTTATATTAACTAATATAAATTATTATTATAATCTTATTGATAATTAATATTAAAAGAATATTTTCAAGAATCACGCTATCATGCATAAAAATATTATGCACAATATTTATATTTTGTTAATATACCATGTAATAATAGACTTTCTCTAATAATTTGAAATAGGATTTGGTTATGCAAGATAATGATAATTTCAATGATTGTTTCAATATGGACATGTCTAGCAATAAATTGAAGATAAGTAATTATTTCTAGGTTAGAGAAAAAAATAAGTGATTCACACCTCCATAGTAATGCTTGAGAACAAAATTTTTTGGAGATTAGTTGTCCACCTTAAGAATTCTAATTCTTGAAACAAGAATATAATTTGAAGTAACAAAAATTATGTTTGTTTCAATTTTCTTGGATTTTGTAAGATTGTGATACCTTTTTAGTTATAATGGAGTAATCACCTTTGTTTTATTCTACAAAATCTCACACAAAAGTATGCTAAGAGTCATGTAAATTGTTTTTCTATTACATACTCAATTCAAAGTTTAACTAATTGGTACCAACTAAACCCTTTAATTTGATAAATTTGGTTCTCATATTCAACGAACGAAGTATCTCCATTGAAAACATATACCAAAATCTAATGGTGTCAAAAAGAAAAATTTAAATACTAGTGTTGAAGCGCACTATCTATATTCAAGAAAGTCATAATGTTATTGAGAACAAAGTGTTGTATGCACAACTAGTTTATAGGGTTATATCAAGTAGATTTGATTGAATTTATTGTTCCTACACATTTAGGGTATGTTCTAAATTATTTATTATAGCAAGTTTACTATATGTCAATTTCAAGCTAAAATTTAGGTAGAAATGGGTTCTATATTTTATGTTTTATGTTGAAACTACTAATTTTTTACTTTAAAATCAAATAAGTATTATTTTAAAATTAAACTTTTAATTTTTTTGCTTTGCCATCAACCATTTAGTCTTTATAACTTGGAAATTGTCAATCTTTTACGTCAAAAGAAATTAATTGTTGTTTTTAAATTTAACTTTTAATTTCTTACTTTGCATATTTTAAAATTTAAAAGTTAATTATTTTGATTTTATTTAATGTTACTTTTCTTTTTGTTTTTAAATTTAACTTTTAATTTTTTTCCATGCATTTTAAAATTAAGGGTTAATTATTTTTCTTTGTTTTTTTTTTATTTAACATTATTTTTCTTTTTGTCTATAGAGCTTTAACGAATCTAATTAATATTCCTATTCTATATTTAGCTAAATTTTTGCTTTTGGGTAACTTTTTGCCTTTTTGGGCTGTTGTAATTAGTATTTATTGAATTCAATCATAGCATTTAGTTAAGAGAGTTCGAGCAGTTTCCAGGCAGATCCTAGTAATCCGAATTCGAGCCGTTAATGAGATAGCCATTTCATCATTTTTCAAGGTGGATTTCAAAATGGCAATCTATCGCAATTGTTTGAAGATGTGCCCAATTGTTTCAAGACGTGTTACATGAATATGTTTGACAATAAGTGAGATTGAATAAGTTGGATGGAATATATGAAGGTCGTGTGTTCGATCCACAATGTTGTTTCCTCGATATATGTATCTTTATTGGGAGAGCGTCGTGTGTTCAATCCACAATGTTGTTGCCTCTGTATATTTCTTGAGAGTGAGAGGGCGTAAAATTTTATAGAATGCTAAGGGTTTAGGGTTTAAAATGTTATAAAATGCTTATGATTTGGAGTTTATAGTTTAGGGTTTATAAAACTTTAGTATATCCTTTTAATAAGAACTTAGAAAAAAATTACAAAACACTTTCTCAAAAGTTATACAATGCAAACCTCTAATCCCTAAACCCTTAACCTTAATCCCCAAACCCTAAACCCTAAAAAAACCTAAACCCTCAACCCTAAACCTCTTATAACATTTCAAAAAGTGTTTTGTAACTTTTATTTAGGTGTTTATTAAAACAATTTACTAAAGTGTTATAACCATTCCAAACAGAAATCTCAAATAGGGAAAAATCTTTCAAGGGATGTAAGTCTCATTTCTTCAACAATTGTTTCATAGAGAAATCCCCTCATGGTGCAACCTTTTCCTATAATTTTTGGCAATTGTCTCATCCTTTTTTAGAACTCATATGGTATTTATAGGTTGCTTTATCATGATAGTGATTGATAACGATGTGATAGCATTGTATGGATGGAGTGGGTTTTTCTTAAACCAATTTGAAAACGATCATTATCTCATCATTGTGTCATGATTGAGGGAGTGGCTTATGTTTTGAAAAGAGACATCGATGGAGTGGGTCCTTTTCAAAGGAATCTGAAGTGGAGTTGGCAACTGCTGAAGTGTTTCCATAATAATTTATCTTTCTCTCAATTATTTAATTCTCTAACAACATACAATTTTATTTACCAAATAATTTTTTATTATTTAAATTGATTTTAAAATAAATTTAAATTTCAAAAACCAAAATTTTAATACAAGAAATTTTTATACCCAAAAATCCAAAGTAAGAAGATTCCACTCATTGGAATTTTGGTTTTGAAAATGCTGAGGTTTCACTTATTTAAACAAATTAAAAAATCTCTTTTTATTATCAACCTAGCCTATTTTTTGAAAATTCAAATCATCTCCCACACACCACTCCACCCGCACCCATGCCCCCCTCCCCATCGTCCTCCACCTCCTCCCGAGCCTCCACATAATCCCTCTACCTATCATCCCCCATGCTCACCCCCTCCTCTACCTCCTCCCTAACCCCCCGCCTACCTCCCTCATTCTTCATCTCCCCCCCTCAACCTCCTCCTCCACTTTCTCCCTCCATCCTCACCCCCTAATTCCTTTTTCTCCTCCCCTGCCTCCTCCCTCCATGCCATGCCTCTGCCTCCCCATCCATCCCCACCCTGTCCTCTATCTCTTCTACATATTCCCCCTCCTCCCGCTCCTCCTCATCCTCCTCACCTACATCCTTTGCCTCCTACCCCTCAGCCTTCTCCTCTCTCCCCTCATGCTCCCTTCCTTGCCCGCCTCCACCTCTACCTCTCCCCTTGCTGCCTACTCTTTCACCTCCTCTCCCTCCCCCTTGCCCTCTTCCTTCTCTGACTCCTCCCCTTGAGCCTCTTCCTCCTCCCCATCATTCACCTCTGCCTTTTCCCCCTCCTCTCCTACTACCTCCCCCTCATCCTGCCTTCCTCCTCCTCCTCCTCCTACCCCCTTTCCTCTTCCACCTCTTCCCCCTCCTCACCCTCACTCTTCTTCATGTCTTTCTCTGCATGCCCCCCTTCCTCATCCCCTGCCTCCCCCTCTCACAACTCCTCTACCTCCGCCTCCTGCTCCTACCCCCTACCCATTCCACTTCTTCACCCTCCTCCCCCTTTCCCTACTCCTCCTCTACCTATGGCTCCCCCCCACTCCTCATTCTCCTCCTATTCCTCACTCACCCACCTCCTCCTCATCAGCCCCGCTTCTACCACCCCCTCCTCCTTCCCCGTATTTCCCTTGCCTCCCTCCACAATTACCTCCACCTCCTCCACCTCTACCTCTCCTCCCCTCCTCAACTACCTCCTCTTTAACCTCCTCCCCTCCTGCCCCACTTCTACCCTCATCTCTCCTCCTGCCACCCTCACTTCCCTCCCTTTTCTCCATTTGCCTCCTCCCTCACCCCATATTCCTCCTCACCATCCTCCCCCTCCTCTCTGGTTACGCCCCACTCCTCACCCCCAAACCTTAGCCATTTCCACCTCTGCATCTTCCACCTCTCCTCCTCCTCCTCCTCCTCCTCCTCTTACTCTACCGCCTCAACCACCCCTCCCTTCGCCTCCCTCTTCCTACACCCCTTCCACCTCCTCTCCTTCCCTTTTCCTCCTCCCCCACCTCTACCTTTACCTATCCTCCTGCCTCCTCCTCCTCTCCCTCTTCCTCCTCCTCCTCCTTGTCCCCCTCCACCTCTTCACCATCCTCTCTCACTTCCTCCTCCTCTTCCTCCTGTGCCTCCTCCCCCTTGGCCTCCTCTCCCCCTCAGCCTCCTCAACCTTTGTCTATTTCCTCCTCCTCCTCATCCTCCTAAGAAAAACATAACAAAAAAAGAAGAAAAAATTAATTACATATCATTTCATTCTCTTTATTTATACTAGTTAGGATACTTAAATATTTTCATATTATTTTGCAGTGAATGATTCACTAATATTTTTCATATTATACTTGGTGGTTCTTTCAATGAATTTTAAAATCTTGTAAAATATTAGTGAATCATTGAGTTAATTATAAAATCTTGTAAATTATTGGTGAATCCCTCATTCAATCATTACATCAAGTTAGTTTCCCTTCTTATGGATTGATTCTCTAATAGAAAAATAGTTATCCAATTACTTTGCTTCAAATAAAGCAACATCTTTAGGATATGGTGGTTCATCGCCATCTATAAGTTTTCCAACTACTTGGTGTGTAACTATTATAGTAACTATTGTGTTTTCTTCTTCAACCAAAACTCTAATAATTGTTAATCAATACACAATTTTTTGAAATTACACAAAAAACTCGACGAGATTGACTAAAAGAGAAAATATGTAATGAAAGTTAATTTCATATTTGATAAGAAAATACATTAACAAAAACTCATATAAGGCCACAATTTTTGAGTTCAAAAATACAACCCACAAAGAAAAATGTTTATTACTTAGTATAACATGTTACAAAATAAGCATCATCAAAGGATTTCAACTTCAAAAATGATAATACACTAAATAGTCTCTCAATGTCCACTAATTACATGTATTGCCCCTTTAGCCTTTCCCTCAAAAGAATAATTTCATTCAAGGAATGTTATTCCCATGACAATAGATCCCCTACAATGAACACATAGGAAGCTAGAGCATAGGCCATTTTTCCATACAAATATCCAAGTAGAACATATTCCCTTTCCTAATAAATATTTTGAAATAAAATACCAGATAAATAATGGATTCTCTAAAAAGTGAAGAATCATAGGTCATGCAAGAAAGTGAACTAGATATTATTTTTTTTTCCTTAAACCATTAGATATATAAAAAAATAAATAATAATTATACAAAATATGTGGAATACGCAAAGAATAAACATAGGCATATATGATTCCTTATATCGTATGTTTCTCAAGTAAACATAAAAAAAGAACATAAGGCCTCTTATTTAAGAAACAACATTAACTTTAACCCAACACTTTTTAAATAAATTATAATTAGATGAAACCATCCATTCCCATAAAAATGGTTCATTGAAAAATAAGATGAGAACAATAAGTGTTTAAGATACTAATAAAAGTTAAAAATAAAAAATAAACGCAAAAATTTAATCTTGAATAATGCTTCAAATTTTTGGCCAAGATATCAGATCTAAATGTTAAAGAAGTTTCATGTACTTGAATAACTATATTTGTGCATAGAGGAAATCTTCCTAAATGTATTACTTATCATTTAATTGTAGGATACTGTGTAGGTGAACAGATATGTTATGTATTCATAAGACTATAGCTTTCATTTCCAAAAGAGAAGAGAGTGAAAGTTTAATATTAGAATTTGAGACATGAATCTAAAATTAACCTGCATATCTCCACCACCTCATCCTCCTCCTCCACATCCATCATGTCCTCCTCCTACTCATCGTAATCCACCTCCTCCTCCTCTTTTTCACCTTCACCTCATCCACCACCTCCATCTGCACCACCTTCTCCTCCTCCTCCACCTTCTCCTCCTTCTCCTCCTCCACCACCTTCTCCTCCTTCTCCTCCTCCACCACCTACACATCCTGCACCAAATCCTCCTCCACCATCTCCACCTCCACCTCCTCCTTGACCACCACCTCCTCATCCACCACCTATGCATCCCCCACCACCTCCACCTCCACCTCATCCATCAACTCTTCTTTCTCATCCTCTACATCCAACTCCCCTTCTACCACCTCCTCCTTCCCCACCTCGACCTCTACCTACTCAACTTACACCTCAACCTCCTCCACCACCTCTACCTCCCCCTCCACCTCCACTTCTGCATCTGTCTCCTCCTCCACCACAACCTTCTACCCCTCCTACACCTCTTACACCTCCACCACCACCTCCACTACCTCCACCTCGACAACCACCTCCTCTACCTCCCCCTTCACTTGAACCTTCACACTGCTGAATCCACCACCACCACCTCCACCAAATCCACCTCCACCTCCTCCACCTCCACCACTACCTCCTCAACCTCCACCTCTACCTCCATTTTCACACCACTAACTCCAGCATGACCATCTCCACCACCTCTAGCTCCACCTCTTCCTCCACCATATCCACTTCCACTACCTCCTCCTCCTCAACCTCCACCTACATCCTCCACCACCTCCTCCTCCTCCTCCTCCACCTCCTCCTCCACCTATTCCTTCACCACCTCCTCCACCTCCTCTTCCTCCACGTCCTACTCCACCTCCTCCACCACATCTACCTCATCCTTGTATTCCACCTCATCCTCCCTATCCTCCTCCTCCTCCTCCACCTCCACCTCCACCTCCACCTCCTCCTCAACCATCACCACCACCACCTCATCCTCCTCCTTGATCATCTCCTCCTCCAACTCCACCTCCTCCTCCACCACCTCTACCTCCATCCCACAATGTCCTCCTCCTTTGCCTCCTCCTCCTTCACCTCCACCTCATCTTCCTCCACCTCCACCACCCCTTCCTCAACCTCTACCTCCACCTCCACCTCCACCTCCTCCTCCACCTCTACTTCTACCACAACCCCCTTTGCTACCTCTGCTTTTGCTACCTCCTCCTCCACCTCCTCCACCACTGCCACCACCACCACCAACTCCTCCCTCTCCTCCTCCTCCACCACCACATCCACGTCCACCCTCTCCTCCACCACCACCCCCACAAACACCCCATCCTCCTCCACCTCCGCCTCATCCTCCTCCTCCTCCTCCACCACCTCTGTTGCCTCCTCCTCCCCCTCCACCACCTCTACCTACTCCTCCTCTTGCACCACCTCAAGCCACTCCAGCTCCTCCACCACCTCCTCCACTACCTCCACCACCTCCTCCTCTGGCTCCACCTATTCCACCTCCATGAACACAACCACCTCTTCCACCTCCACCTCCTCCTCAACCGTCTTTTGTCTCCTCCTCCTCCACCACCTCCAATGTCATGCCCCGAGGCCAGCGGTAGTCTTTCAACAGCTCTTGGCAAGGCGCGACACCACCAAACACTTTCTTTTAACCAATACTTATGTTCGTGGACTACGCCTAACCACTTATTCCTACTTAGCTTGTGATTTTCAACCAAGTATTATTCTTTATCATTTATACCAATGAACACCCATACACATTCATTATCAACAGCAATTATAAATGATGAACACAATTTCACAGTATAAAGGGAGGGGCAACTCCATGAACAATGATTCTGCCCAAAAACATATTTTACAATAGTTTACAATGTAGAAGTATACTTGGAAAGCCCAAGTTTCATACTTAGTCAATTTTACAATCCAAGGCAAAACTCGGTTACCTAACTCGTTGACACCTCCGCGCAGTTGGCACACAACTCACCAACGCTTCGTTCACCTTTTCGCATGATCGTGTTGTTTTCCCAACTTGGGCACGCCTCCAAGTCGCCACACACGGGCGCCTCTAACCGAGACACACCTCCATCCACAATCTCAACACTTCACCAAGTCACCGTGCACACTTGCACGATGGGCGAGCGCTCACCCGAGCTGCCAAGACACCCGTATGAACTCGTCGCACAAACCTTCAGACAAACCGGGCGCCACACCTATGCACGCCACAACCGTCCGTCAGGTGCCACACACACGTGCACACCACAACTCAACCACTGGGTAGTCATGTCCGCACCTTCACTCACAATCGCGCCTCACCGTGTAGCCCTACCCAAGAATGGGTGCATGCTAAATCTACCCCTTCCCTTAGACTTGCGCACTAGAACTGCGCACTTCCTTGTTGAGCGAATCATGTAGAGTGAGTTGGTTCAATGTTGAAATGAGTGCCAACAAAATACAATATATATTCGTTGAAGGGGAGGTCATGGCTTTCCCAACCGACCTCACCCATGCCCTTGCTCCATCGCAAAAGCCCTTAAGTCATCAAGTCAGCCTCCATGCACCTTCCACACCATATAAACAAGTCTCCTCCTCACAAATG
This sequence comes from Pinus taeda, assembly GCA_000404065.3. Taxonomy (NCBI): domain Eukaryota; kingdom Viridiplantae; phylum Streptophyta; class Pinopsida; order Pinales; family Pinaceae; genus Pinus; species Pinus taeda. Next base: position 4,539 of record APFE030263451.1, on the reverse strand, counting down.
TGCATAAGTGTCATTGCACGTTTGGAAGAGCTCACACTTCCACCATCGCACTACACGTTGGAGCTGCAGGTCGTTACATCTTCCTCCACCTGTAGTTGTTTTTGTCCTTGACAACATACCATCCTGGTAGCCCTCCATCAAGATCATCACCAATGTCTATCTCATCCTTGGTCCATTATGTCAATTCCTCCACATATTGCAAAAATCCATGCAACATATGCAGAACTACCATCTTCATCATCTGTGGTCCTCATCCTATGAACGATCCTCCTTGTCTTCCTGATGCCAACATCTCTTTGGTACACTGCTAGCTCCCATGACTTGAACTAGTCAGGTGATCAATCCAACTGTCACATTCAAATCATAAGAATGTTCCTCCTTATGCCTTCACTAGTCTATCTCGGATTCTAAAACATATCAGACTCACCAAGAATCTCACCATGCTCACGTCCATGGAAACTCCATCCCATCTGCAACATGTCATGATGCTTGATGCCAAGCCATCCCCGCACCATCTGTCATACCTTCTCAACCTATTTTAAAGGACTCACTACCATGAGCAGCTAACAATGAGCCCCATCTTCTTGTCCATCTAAGAAGGTGTGGAGGGAGTAGAGCCTAAAGGCTCACCCTCACTAATCACCTCAATCCATCTACCAGGATCCTCAATCTCCATCCTCTGTAGATAAGTGACCCGATCCTCCTCTCGAACATTCAGCCTCACATATGCCTCATCATCATCATCATCATCCTCGACCTCTTCTAGCCTTCTTGGCAAGTCCAAGATATTATCTGAAAGAGTCTCGATGACCAATGACTGCTCGGTAAGCTTTTTCTCAACCATGGACAATTGATTACTCATGTCATCCATCCGATTCTCGTCCTCCATTTGCATCACTGCCAACTTACAATCAGGTCTTGTTACTCCAATGGTAGGCACACCAATGGGTACATCTTCCCTTACATCGTAAATGTATAGCTTCTTCAAATGTGGAACAATCATAGCATCAAACTGTTTCATGAATTCCATTCCTAGCATAGCCTCATAGTCATCTATCAACACTATAGTGAAGTCAACCTTCCTTGTCCACTCACCAAGTGTTGTGTCAACCTTTTCAGCTACACCAAGAACTTCATCCAAAGGAGAATTCAATGTCTTCATTTGTGCCTTGATCGTTTCAAATTTCAGCCCAATCCTTCTTGCAGTATCTTCTCCCATGAAGTTGTGAGAGGCCCCACTATCCACCATAGTGGGTATATCAGCATCTCTAACTTTCATCCGAACATACTCCAACTTATTCCTCTGAGGATCCCTCTGAGAGATCACCTCTGTAGCAGCAGCAACACCAAGTATCTGCATCATCCCCATAGAAGCTTCTTCATTCTTCGCATTAGATTTTGCAATCGCAGCCACTTTAGGTTTAGAAGGGAAATTATTCACCGTATGTGGTCCTGCACATATCCAACACTTCAAGACTTTCTTCATCTTCGAACTGTCATATGATTTCGAACCATCTTCTTTCTTCTTATCTTTCGGCTTGTCAGACTTCTTCTTCCTATCATAAGAAGTCTCATCATAATGCTCCACCAACCTGTCCATAGCAGCAAAAGCTTCTTCAAGTGTTCTAATCCTCTGTCTGTTCACTTCATTCCGTGCCCAAGGCTTCAACCCAATAATGAAATTGAATACCATTTCCCTCTTCGCCATGTTAGGAAGTTCTAGGACCGCACTTGCAAACTCTCGCTGATATGTGTGAAGGTTCGCTTTCTACATTATGAATTTTACCTTCATCCTTGCTTCCCACGTTTCATCTTGAGGACTCAAATGGGCCTGCAAAGCTCCCTTCATTTCATCCCATGAAGTGATGTCACTAGAACTGCCACTGGCAATCTGATCCATGCGTCTTTGCCACCACATCTTAGCATCCTTTGTCAAGAACTGAGCAGCTACCTTGACCTTCGTCTCATCATCAGATAGTCCCAATCATTCCAAGTATTGCTCCATGTCCCATAGAAAGTTACCAAGAGTCTTTGCAATCCTTGTACCATCGAAAGGTTCCGGTTCCTTGACTTTCACATGAGGCACTCCTCCACCTGAGTTATGCCTCACGACCTTCTTCAACACCACGATCTCATCTCTAGCTTCATCAAGAGATTTCTTCAAGTTCATGATATCTACAAGACCCTGATCCCTTGCTTCTTCAACCTCCTTGACCCTTAATTCAAGTTGTGTACACATAAGATCGGTGTACTCGTGTTGGGTTTGGAGTTCCTCGAGCTCTTCCTTCATCTTCGAATTGGCCTCTTGATCTTTCATGACCAAGTCAATCTTCTTATTCTAGTAAGCCTCTAAGTCCTCTAATTTCTCCAACACTTTCTCAATGAACCCAAGAGTAGTGTCCTTCGCACCATAACTATACCCAATCTGAGATTCAGCCATTGCTAATAGCCTTCTTCTTCTTTGCAATCTAGTTTCAACCATACAACAGTTTCACCTACAACCCAAGTCCTTGATGAAACACTTATTAGGAAGTGTTCACCAACCTCTTTTACCTGCAAGTACCAGTCACCGACTCCAAGTGTATACCACCTTCGCTTCGTCACCAGCCACCCTACTCTAATACCAACTTCAACTGAGCTCTGATACCAACTGTCACGCCCCCAGGCCAACGGTAGTCTTTCAACAGCTCTTGGTGAGGTGCAGCACCACCGAACACTTTCTTTTCACCAATAATTATGTTCATGGGCTACACCTAACCACTTATTCCTACATATCTTTTGATTCAACCAAGTATTATTCTTTATCCTTTATACCAATGAACACCCATACACATTCATTATCAACAACAATTATAAATGATGAACACAATTGCGCAGTAGAAAGGGAGGGGCAACTCCCTGAACAATGAGTCTACCCAACAATATATTATACAACAGTTTACAATGTACAAGTATACTTGGAAAGCCCAAGTTTCATACTTAGTCAATTTCACAATCCAAGGCAAAACACGGTTGCCTAAATCATCGGCACCTCTTTACGGTCATCGTACGACTCACCAATGTTTCGTTCAGCTTGTCGCACGGTCGTGTTGTTTGCCCAAATTGGTCACGCTTCCAAGTCGCCACACACGGGCACCTCCGTCCACAATCTCAACACTTCACCAAGTCACTGTGCACACTTGCACAACGAGCGGGTGCTCACTCGAGTCGCCAAGACACCTATGCCAAGTCGTCGCACAAACCTTCACACAAACTGGGCGCCACACCCATGCACACTGCAACCATCCGTCAGGCGCCACACACCTGTGCACACCACAACTCAACCATCGAGCGCTCCTACCCACACCTTCACCCACAACCGTGCCTCACCGTGCAGCCTGCCCAAGAATGGGTGCATGCTAAATCTACGCCTTCCCTTAGTCTTGCGCACTAGAACCGCGCACTTCCTTGTTGAGTGAATGATGTAGAGCGAGTTGGTTCGATGTTCAAATGAGTGCCAATGCAATACAATATATATGCGTTGAAGGGGAGGTCATGGCTTACCCAGCTGACCTCACCCACGCCCTTACTCCATCGCAAAAGCCCCTATCTCATCAAGTCAGCCTCCATGCACCCTCCACGCCATATAAACAAGTCTCCTCCTAACAAATGCACATAAGTGTCATCACACATTTGGAAGAGCTCGCACTTCCACCGTCGCACTTCACGCTGGAGCTGCAGGTCGTTACATCAACTCCCCCACCCCCCCTTTGACCTTTGCCTCCTTAGAAAACCTAAAAGGGAATAAAAATTGCATATCATTTTATTCCCTTTATTTTTAATACTTATTGATTAATTATTTACATTGCTAATTGAAATATCAATATATAGATGATAATATAACAAATAATATGTATAACAATTTGCAACATAAATAAGTAATTATCAGAACAACAATTTAATTAATTTTTTTTTGTAAAATTTATAAAAATAGTATCAAAATCAGTTGAGAAAAATCACACAACTCATATTCTTAATGTCTAGAACTATTTAAAATCAATGGATTAATTATATAAAATCTTTAAAAAATTAAATAAAATAAAAACTCAATTTCCATAGACATAAATTCTAGAAACCCACAAATATAAATAACATAAAAACAGAAAACACAATGAAACATCAAAATACCTCCACTAAGTACGATCGAACACCAATAAAAATGATATTATAATCTGACATATGTGGTCTCAAAATGGAACTACAAAAATCTTAGGGTCATCGGAACAAATGACATCACGGTGGCCGAAACAGAAGATTATAGAAACAACCATACCCTCTCTCTATGCCTTCGTTTGTAAGATGTATGTCTAATGTATTGGGGTATTTCTAGTGTATTGGCTCACTAAGATGTATTTCAATAATTGATCACAATTATAACAAAACATAACTTATGATTTTCAATATCAAAGTTGAAAGAGTGGTGATCATAAAAAAATAAATACACCTCGCAACATTTTCCTATTTTATTTCAAAAAATATAAAAAATAATTTTAACAATTT
>APFE030263441.1:77102-123998 GCA_000404065.3 Pinus taeda | reverse complement strand
GAAGCTGTTGCACCAATCGTGGCTCCTCCACAATTGTCTGAGACTTCTTCTGGCTCTGCATGTTGAGAGGTAATATACTCTCCCTCTCAACCACCAAGTCTCCATCAGTTTCCTTGCTGCTCAAGGCTTTGCATGCATCTTGAACCTCAAGATCATATAGGTTCTTGACCCGTGAACCAATTTGCTTCACCTATCTAGTGATGATGTGTCTAAGGAAAACATTTACTGAAAACTACATCATATCCTCTGTCTTCTAGCGTCATGATTGACACCAAGTTTCTCTTTAGTCCTGGTACATACTTGACATTGGTCAAGGTAAGGCGAGATCCATGCTCCTCTGAAAAATAACCATGCCTACACCTAAGACATTATACTTCTCATCATTATCCATTGCTATGGGTATCTGGAGATCTTTCTCCTCCAAAGTACTGACTAAACTCTTGTCACCGGTCATGTGGAAAGAAGCTCCACTATCAAGAAACCAACCACTTCCCACCATGGATGAAACCATGCATGCAAAGAGTGTGAAATCCAACTCGAACTATGAAGCAAGTGCCTCACCTTCAGATCCTTCCCCATATCCCTTCTTGGATTCCTCTGTGGACAATTTGCAGCATAATGGCCCACCTCATGACAACAAAAGCATCGCATTTTCGATTTGTCAAATTTCTTCCCACCATTGGAAGAACTGGATTTGGAAAGAGAAACCTTCTCCTTCCCCTTTTATACCTTACTCGCTAAGGCACAGTTCTCCTCATCATGCATGGATGAAGAATTGTCTCTGGTGCTCTATCTGATCTCCTCCTACATCAAATCTGACCATAGTCGTTCCCAATCTGGCAGTTTCTCCCTTCCATTCACCGAGTCCTGGTAGCTATGCCAGCTCTTAGGAAGGCCAAGGAGTGCTAGACTCACCATATCCTCATCTGATGTCATGACCCCTACACTTGCAAGCTCATCCATGCATGTGATGAGCTTGGTCAGATACATAGAGATTGTCTCATCCCTTTCACACTTGATCTTTCAAAGTTTGTCCTTCAGTGCCAGCTTCCTCTGATCACTGCTATTCTGATATAAATCTTTCAATGTTTTCCACATTTCATGCGGAGTCTCCCTCCCATGGAACCTCGAGACAATGTGATCTCGCATTCCCTCCAAGAGAATTCTCCTAGCTCTAGCCACACACTTCCTCCATTCCACCTGCTCAGTCTTGTCAGTAGGCTTAGGAATTTCTTGATCAATGAAATCCTTAAGGCCATTATCTTCCAAAACTTCCTCCATGCGATCCTTCCAAGCTATATAGTTTGAGCTGCCATCAAGGGCATACTCAAGCCTCAAACCATAGAACGCCATCGATGAAGTAGATGTGACAAGAACTTGAGATCTATATCCCGAATAATAAACTTCAAATTTCTCCTGCTAGTATACTATTCTTGCTTGATCACCTATGCTCAGATACCATGTAGAAATTTCACCTGTAGAACAAACCGATATATGCAATGTCCTAAAGCATAATACTTGTTCTATTTCTACAAAACATTAAGCGGAAGCATAATCGAATTCATGAGCAACATCAAGTAGAAACATGCATAACTGATCAAGAAAAATAATCACACATAACACAAGATATATCCAGGGGAAAGCACCAGCATAAAACCCCAACCATGTATTATCAATCAAGTGGAGATCCTCAACAACATACAAAAAGAATCAACTCAATAGCTATCTTGCTTTCTCTGTGATCAGAAGATGAAGATCATAGACTACCTAGGCCTCAATATATAGGTCACAAGTCCTCCAATCTCCTATAATACGTATTTCTCTTAGAAATAGATCCTTCTCCATGCAAGGAATACTTACTAGAAATATCCAAGCGTCTGATAGTACATTGTCCCTCATCTGATCTCAGCTGGGTCTCTGACAGAACTAACATGGAACAGTTATCCATGAGTGAACTCTCAGTTATCTAAAATAATAGTTGTCACATGCATGCAAGCATTAACAAACTATATTTTATTATTTTAACAACTTGTTAAAATAATCTAACTGGACTTGTCTAGTTAGAACTAAATCAACTGATTCTCTCATTATACAACTCATACTTATTCCCTCAATTAGTGGAGGAAATTAAGGATAAATTCCTCAATCAGTGGGACAACTCATGTGCATGCTCACAAAGACTTGAAATTCGAATTTCCTTAACTAATTAACTCAACTGAATTAATTGATTAATATTTCCAACTGTTTGTTAAGACCAAAGTTAATTTTACTTCCTATAGATAGACTAGGGACTGCTATAAATAGGAAGGGACCCAGAAATGCTATTTTTAGAACTTTCTATTTTTATCAGTTTCACCTCTCACCCAACGTGGCCAATGACCTCACTGGCCATACTGCTATTTTTAGACATGCTATTTTTAACAGGTCTATTTTTAGCACATTCTAAATTTAGCATTTCTTGTTGCACACTTTTCAACAGCAGCCACTGAGGCTATCTAGAAAGTAAGGGAAGAGTTAGGAGACCAACCAAAGGATGCAAATCGACTCATCCACCTCCTAAACAGTAAGAACAGGTATGAGCTCCATGAGCTTGGTGTAGAGGATAGGATTGAAGCCATCCTAGAAATCAAAAAGGTTATTTCTAAAAGAAACCTTATGCTCAACTTAGAAGAAAAGTGCCACAACATGTAGGTGGCCATTGACAGGTTCATGGCTAAATTTCAAATTTTGAGAGACAAAGGCCTTCCCAGTCCTATGGTCATTAATGATAAGCTCATGACCCAATTGGACTATAGTGATAGACTCGGGAAGTTGGCTGAGGAACAGACCAACTCTTTAGGCATTAAAGCTTTGCCAATTGGGAAAGTATTGTATGATACTTTGGAAAATCTATTTTTTCTATAACATGAGGTGAAACATTTGTTTATCACCAAGCCCAATTTTGCAAAATACACAGAGGCAGACGAAATTTACAGAAGAATGTTGAAAGTAAAGTTACCTGAGGATAAATGGTGGGAAAAAATTACAAATTTACTATGAAAAGTTTTACATCAGGAAGTTACCATAGTAAATCTGAAGACAGCCAAATGAAATAGGTAAAAGACAAATCAGCAGGGTCAAAGAGTAACAGATTCAAAGAGTATCAGTGAAAGATCAAAGTAAAGAAAACTCCAGCGTGGAAATACCCCAACCATCAGCCAGCTTAAAGGGCTTAAAACTCAATAGAAACAACCAGCACTACCACAATAAAAGGGACAACATGATGTAGTTTTCCATCTGTCTCTATCTTCATGCTTGAAGATATTTTATTTCCTAGATTAAATCTCAAACTATTACGAGATATTTTGTAAATATTTTTTGTATAAATACTTCATATTTCGAAGTATGTAGGGTGGATTCCAAGACATTTCTATAGACTTTCTCTCTAATCAAAATTCTATTGTATCAATGACTGGATTGGCTTGCTGGATCAAGGAATAAATATCAGATATTTTACAGGATACTTGTGTAAAGCTATATACAAATAAGTATTCTCTCATGTTTACTATTATTTCTCTTATGTGTCTCCATAATCTTGTTTATTTCTTTAAAATCTAAATGTATAACATGGAATGATATTTCAGGAATTGCTTTAATGCACTTTGTCTTGACTATTTTACATTCTAAATGTTTTCTGCTAAACTATCTTAGTTAGGGAATTCTTAATTTCTCTTTAGATTCTGTAGTTTCCCTTTGGTCTATAGCAAAGGATTCTTAATTGCCCTTTGTTCATGATCACCTTCTTTTCTACATTTTGATCCCGGTCCAAGGATTCTTCCTTGCCCTTTCACCCTAGTTAGAACCATTTCATCCTTTAGACCTGAAGATTTTCCTTTTGCTTTGCTAGCCTGCCCTGTGAACATTCCCTTTATTGATATGATCCAGTTATGCTATCCATTGATTGACTCCATAGCCCAATGGCTTGAAGACCTAGCTCTATCCATCTGTTCCAAGAATTCGACCACCCAACCTTCAATCAAAAATAAAAACCCCATGAACACTAAGAACTAGCCTAAAATCTAATAAAAACAAAGCTAAATCATAAAGAGAGAGCCCTCTCTAGACTTAGGTTGGCTATAACCTGAGCCTAAAAGATTGGTTTGTGGTTACCTCAGATGATTCTTTATCTTTATAACTTCTAGGGAAAACTTCTGAGTGATAACAGTATGTAAGACCTCTAATTCAGGTTTTCTCGTTTAGATTTTCCCCTTTTATGTTTCTACTAGTTAGATAAGCTTGAACACACAGAGAAGAAAACTGAGTATAAGCATGAGGTTTCCCAGACTGGACACAAGTTCATGGTTCGACCAAAACTTTCCTTACAGACAGATTGTATTTTTCGTCAAGACTTCATCGGCCAAAAGTTACAACCAAGCACAATGAAGACAAACACAGGACTAGCCAAGTGTTACATCATCACAAGACTCTTTGAACTTCAACCACGTACACATTCAGAAGCCAAAACACAGTGCATGGCAACACTTATTTACGTAGCACAAACAAACAACAAACTCAACATGAAAGGGAAAAACAAGATGAGAGGAAAGGAGTACACAACAACAACTAGAAGACAAGAAAGCAAAATGATCAAAGCAAATAGAATATAAAACCATAATAAGAAAACCATGACAGACTACAAGTGCAAAACGATTGCAAGGAAAGGAAAACTAAGATGCAACTAATCCTACTCCTATCCTAATAGCTAAATGGTTGGGGTTACGAGAAATGAAATTTCCAGTGAAGCCACCTAGTCGCTCCTGACCTACATCTACAAAGATACAAACAATTAAAGTAGATAAAACGTAGTGTACAACAAAAAATACAAAAACTTGAAAAACTTGCACACAGGAATGAAGGTCTTGCATGTGGTCAGAAAAATGTCTTACGACCACCCAATACACATGCTTACCTTTATGATGGATATCATTTCTAAACAAACCTCAGAAGCTTCTTGTGAGTGTGTCCTTAATTATTTGCATCAAGCTTCTTAGTAAGCATGAGGAAGGATTGAAGCTTGTTACCTGCAACATGGCTTGCTAAGTAAGATTGTTCCATCCATTCAACGATTGGGTCATGGAATTCATAATGGCTATTTGGACTGCCTCGTGATCTGTGAAAGGGTGAATTCTCGATTTGATAGACGGGATCACGATGGGAATCTTGTAAGGAAAAATAAATCTGATCATTCTCAATAGTCATACCAAGATAGTGGGGACCTACCATAACCATTAGCGCAGGCTGAAGTGCCTCACCTTCTTGACAAAAATTTGAGGAGAAAGATGCAGAAAGATGCTAAACAATTAAGATCGAAGAGCACAGAGAAACTTTCATCATATGTGTTGTTGGGAAAATGATAATCTGAATGATAGTAACCCAAGATAGAGGAATGATCAGATGTTGGTTGAAATTCCAGATTCCCAGTTTTAAATGAACATAGAGAAATCCATTTGAACAATCTTGTGAACACTTTGAACAATGGAACCAAGTTAATTGTGAGCTAGACATGACAGACCACCTTCCTGCAACTGGTGAAAAATTATGCAGGCATCATGGTCATCACAGGAATTTAAAAAGGATGTCAGCATTGTGAATGCATGAAACCAATTGGGGCGTGGTGAATGGGGAGGAACTTGATTCGTGTGATATCTTGTGTGCTCATCATCACCTAGGGAGATTTCTGGTGTGATGAGCAGAGATATTTGCATTGCAAGGATTGCAAGAAGGCCAAGGAGTTGATCATGAAGAGGGAAATTCGATAAGTATGATTGCAAGCAAAGAGAGTCTTTGAGATGATCAACTTCACAATTCCATGATTTTATGAGAGACGGATATTCCCAACCCGAGTTTGACATAAGAGATGTGCATGAAGATGGACGTGTTGTAACAAATTTGTGGATTCAATCATATGTGAAATTTTGAAAATTTGAGAGATCACATCTAGAATACCAAAACTTCTTTACAGATGAATTCACATCGAGCACAATCATGTAAATAGATGGATTATGCATGAGAATTGGATTTGATTTGGCTCTTGGGGCTTACTAGAGTTGCGAGGTCCTAACATAACCATCAATAGACTTTAAAGTGCCTCAACTCCCCGGCACGTCCTGAAACTTTCCATAATTGCATAATCACATTTTGAAGCATGAACCGAATCATGCATGGCTTGAGGGTGGTTGTTGTTGCTAATTTCAAAACTGCTCTTAGGATGGCAGCCATCTGTCACAAGTTGCACCAAATTTTTCAGCTTCAACAAGCTTACTTGAAGAGTTGTCTTCATGTAAGAGAAGAGATGGCGGGGAATGGGAAGTACGCTCTGTGATTAGACTATTTTCATCATGGACAACCTCATTGCCTTGTGTCAATTGAGGAGATAGGTGATCAGATGAAGAAGCAAGAGAACATGGAGTATCTCTGATGCATGTGGATGCATTGTAAATGGTAGGACACATGGGCAAGTGAAGTGAAGAGGAAGTTTCGATATGAATGTCTGCTTTGACCAGAGCACATTCTAGATCTGAGTTAAAGTCTCCATGAGGAAATGAAAGATCACATGATGTGCTTGGGCGTTCATCATGACATATGGAAGCATGGGTGTGATGACCACCCAATATTGGGGGTTGATTGAAATAATTAATTGTAAAGGATGTTCCACTAAGATTAGGAAATTGATAATCATTCAAGAATGGAAGCTCATTGTTTTGACGCGTACAATTTTGAAACAGAGAGGGAAGATTGATAGTGTCCTCGCCTTTCTACTCCTCTGCTTGTGTAATGTGACTTCCTTGCGTCTAATCGCAATTTGAGCCAGCAGTTGGAGAATCAAGAGAACGCGAACAACTGGATGGTGAAGTGGATTGATCAAGCGAGTCATGATACAAGCAGTCATGGTATGTAGATGATGGAGGATGGAACAGATGTAGATCAAATTCGAGACTTGAGTTATGAATAGCGACATCCACTTGCAGAATGGATGAGTGAGTCTTTGTTGTAGGTTTCCTAAGCCATTTTGGAATTTCCTCCATAGAAGCAGGAGACAGGTGAGAAGATGGGATTGGGACATGCTGTGCATATTTCTCAACTTTGTAATCACTGCAAGGGGGAACCCACATGGGGACCGGAAAAGGAGGAGGATAAGGAACGAACAGGGTCTTGGGCTCCTCCTCTGCAATTTGAGGTGGCTCATGATCCACAAGAGTTGGGGAGGAAGGGAAATTAGGAGGTTCACCGTATTGAGAACTATGAACCAAGCACTTAAACTCTTCTCTCAAGAAGTCAAAGTTCATGGGTTGTTCAGGAATTTCGTAATAGAGGTGAAGGAGGCAATCAAAAAAATCCTCAACTGATTCATCGAGCTCCATACCTAAATGGTATATTTTTTCACGGAAATCCCGGTGGTTATACTCATCGAACGTTTTAATCATCATTTCAGCAAGCTGACCAAATGAATCGATAAAGGCAAAGGGTAATGTGTAACACTAGCATTGAGCACGACCTTCAAATGTGAGGGTGAGTAATACAATCCAAACATCTTTGTACTCTATCTTGTGGCTTAGGCAAAATTTTATAACTTGGTGCACATGCACACGAAAAGATGGTTCACCCTCACCACTGAACTTAACTTGGACAGGTCATGGATAACGGGAATGGTACATTCCAACTTTATAGAAAGACATCTCGGGGTTATGATGTCAGGAAGAGCCATTTTTAAATAAGAGATTCAAACAGACTCTACGGACATAGCCTGTCATTTGGCCCTCCTTCTAGAGCCATTTTGTTGACGGTGCTGGACCTGCCAACAAAGGGAATCTCCCCATTGTGAAGTCCCAACTAGACCTCACACCGTTTGGTGTAGGAGTCCCATCCGGTACGATGGCCTAATTGCCATTATATTAGATATTTTCCTTAGCTCTTGTTGTTCAGCACATGAGAGTGTTATGCTTGTATCTTCAAAAAGAGAGGTAAGTATTCCCAATGAGTGCGTAATGTAACTTGTGTCCGAGTTCTGATACTGTAAAGGAGAGGGTAAAAGTGAGCCTCTAAATGAGAGGTAGTAGTACCACCCAGGGAGAGACACACGCGAAATAACAAAGGTCTTACCAGCATCCACCGGAGTAGTCGACAATAGATACAACATTCGTTAAAACCAAAGCATAAGGGAAAACATGTACACCATCCAACAGAGTAGTCCACACGGAGGTGACAGTCGTTATAACCAAGAAAAACAAGAATGGTCTGTCTAATGTCCTGCATAGTAGTCCACACGGACGAGACAACAGTGATAAAAAATACAACACATCTTCAACAATGTAAGTACTAAAATAACCAAAGTAGTTCAACTATCTTAGTATAGGTTAAGAAAACATGCATTACAAATGTTTAAAGAGTAGTCTTACAAAAATCTACAAAACATGCTTGAAAACGCGTTGGCTTGAACATGCTTCTGAATTAAGAAAAGTCCCAATACACATATGTACACCATACATCACTAGTCCCAGTAGTGAGACATTGGAGCCACACCTCGCTTCTCAAGGAACATACTACAAATTTGCAAGGCTATGTGGGAGGATCTAAGGTGAAAAGCCCTTGCTCATACAATGGGAGGGGTATATATAACCAAGGGTGATACTTGACCCTTATGACTCTTGGACTACCCTCATGACTGTTCAAATTCCCATGACTTTTCAATTGACATGACCCTTCAGCTTTTGTGTGCATCCATTGGACTTCACTTTACATCACATTCAATTACAACTGATATGGTCCATAATGGTGACGTGGTTGAGACAACTCGTGACACGACTTGACATGACATTACTGACATGTATTGGCTGACTGTGGTGTCCATGTCAAGTTGCCACATTGCTGAGTGATGGATGTACTCTTGGTGTGATTTGTCTTCCCCTCCACATGGTATAGTGTCACAGGTTCTTTGATGGTGTTGGTATTACTTGATGGTTTAATGCATGTGTTCCTTTTGCTTGTTGCTTGATATGCTTAGTATGTTCGTCCAACTACAAGAAAGTCTTCTAGAATGTGTGCTTCTTCTTCATCCCATTCATTGTCTTGCCATGATCTACCAGTGTACATGTTCCTACAATTCACTCATGACGGGATAAAATCAAATCTAAAACCTCCTAGTCTACTGTGATGCATTGTTCTCATTTTCAGGTGACAAGGAGAGAGCACAACTCACTCAAACAACACATAGCACAACTCAGAATGGAATGAGAAATTCTGGGAGGTCAATGTGCATTGTTGGGAAAAACTGCGCAATAATCACTGGGAGGCATAATTGCATAGTGAGAGTCACTAATGTCAGCTGCAAGGTGGGACCCTGAGGGGGACAAATTCTACGCAGTTTTCAGAGGGAGGATAGAGCAGGGCTACAAAGTGACTATTGGGTAGTTATGCGCAGTTTCTAGAGGGAGGAGAGAGCGAGGCTGCAGAGGGACTGCTGGTCATGATTGTGCAGTTTCCATAAGGAAGATAGAGCAGTGCCGCAAAGGGACCTGTTGGGCATGACTACGCAATATCTAGGAACAATGCAAAGCAGGTAGCAGGGGAGCTGGTAGACATGTCTCAGAGCAGTGCAGACTTCCAGCAAGCAAGCAAGAGGGTTGATGACTGTGCTTGAGAAATATGCAGTTCAGTTGGACAGGGAGGCAATTTTTGTGCAGTTCTCAAAGGTAGATATCCTGTGCATTTCCAGGATTGTGAAATTTAGTTGTCTTGGAAGACAGCCTCAAGCACTGCAAAGTTTCAGGTAGAAGATCAGGGCCATTGAGGGCTGAGACTACACAGTGTAGCTCAATCATGGTCTGATGGAAGAGGGTTGTCCGGTCAGGCAGATTTTCAAGAAGATGGCTAAGTGTCGAAAGCAAGCGGACTTATGCAAACTAGAATTGTGATCATACACTTAGCATACTTGAAGACAAGACAACATAGACCACCATGACAATAAGACAAAACATGCCCTCGGTTAGATTTTCTTGTAGTTGAGAGAGACGAGCACGACACTTGTGATAAACCTTCGAACAACCGTGATATCACTTGCGCGACAATGCTTACAACTTTTTTTGTGGGTGCGACAGGTGTTCACATAACAAAGACCACCCAAACACATAAAGAAAAACCTTCAAACTCATTATAATAAGACCACAAGCATGGAAAAGAAATCAACATGCCAAAAGATGACCACTGGTCAAACAAGCAAAAAGGTGAAAAGACTTCACAAGAGCTCATGGGGTGAGCTCGAGTGTTTGCAACCATTAAAGGAAAAAGCAAGGAAGGCTTCAAAATTTGGATGCAAGCCAAAATTTTGGAGGGTGTTGTAGCCACTACAATAGGTTCATAATGATTCTTAGATAACTATGAGATCCCTCCACTTAATTATGTTGTTTACACCTGTAGGTTGCATGTTGATTATGTGTTTTACAAAATCCTTGTCATGGCTAGTAGGGGCCTGGTTATGGTCTTTTTCTGTTCATTACTTTTGCATCATTGTTTCCTTGTAATTTTACTGATTTTAAGCTATCATTCCATTCTGGGCAGTGATGTGGGCTCTGGGCCTAAAAAGTGGCTTAAATCCTGGGATCGTCTACACGGAATTGGAAATTTTGGTCTCTGGCCACTTGAAAGCAAGCCTTTGAGAGCGACTTTAGGTTGTTGGTCACTCCCTTTCCCATAGCATGAGAGCGACTATGGCTTAAGAGATCTAAAACAATAGTGGACCCACGGATAGGCTGTCTGAGTGGCTGACTTGTCTCCTGGGTTCTGTTGATGATGTTGGATGACTATGTGTGATGTTCCGTCAATTCCACTTCCTTAAGGTCACGCACGAGGTCGAATATGATCATATTAGCCTCTCGTCTGATGTCTACCCCAGTTGGCATGGTTACTTGGGTGGATGTGGGAGGAGGGTTTTACACATTTCCACATGCAACCATCAACATGCATAATCAACTACACATACGCATGAACACATGTAGTCGAGCATAAGTGATCAATACTTGTAACCCACCTACAAGACTGATAGATGTAATCAAACACACAAGAATGTAACCAATCATACAAGGATGTAATTAAGCGACATATAATAAACTTGTAAGCGACATACAACAATATGCAACCAGCCACATACTCATGACAAATGCATTCCAAAAGTTCAATATCAAATTCTCCATAACAACCATACTACAATCATAATCAATCATCAAGCAAATGCAACAAGCACATGAAGTGCAAGTGTAAGAGACACACATAAAATTGACATGCATGCATGACCAACGCAATGCCCATCCAGTCCAAGAGTTAAACCATGCTCTGATACAACTCTGTAACACCCTCCTCCCACATCCACCCAAGTAACCATGCCAACTGGGTTAAACATGAGACGAGAGGCTACTATGATCATATTCAACCTCCTATGTGACCTTAAGGAAGTGGAATCGACAGAACAACACACACAGTCATCCAACATCATCAAAAAAACTATTAGGAGACAAGTCAACCACTCAGACAACCTATCCCTGAGTCCCACTGTTGTTCTAGATCTCTTTTGCTATAGTCACTCTCATGCCATGGATAAGGGAGTCACCAACAACCCAAAGTCACTCTCACAGGCTTGCCTGCCAGTGAGCGGAGACCAAAATTGCTAGTTCTATGCCATTGACCCTAGGATTTAAGCCACTTTTCCAGGCCTAGAGCCCAAGACACTGCCCAGAATGGAGTGATATCTTGAAATTAGTAAAAATACAAGGAAAAAATGATGCAAAAGCAATAAGTTGAAGAAGACCATAACCAGACCCCTACTAGACATGCCATGCATTTCATCAAATATATCATCAACATGTAACCTACAGATGTAAACAACATAATTAAGTGTAGGGATCTCATACTTATCTGAGAATCACTATGAACAATTGTTCCCTCATGTCATTTGCTGCATTATCATCTATTAGACCATAGATACACTATCCATTCTTTTACAAGTAAAAACATGCTAAGAGTCATACATAGTTATTATCATAAAATATACATATAACCAGCATAATAGGAACAAAATTACCATAAACACATCAGCCTTCAAAATCCACATATACATCAATACATTTACACATGAAAATCAAGGGAATGAATTTCTCATTGATGAATGCAATGAACATGAACCAACTAGAGATGGGACTACCACGTTCCACTTGACCATAGAATGGTTGATCCAAATCTCTCTTCAGCCATTCACCCCCGTGCCATGTTCCAAGCATGAATGTGGAACTCAAACCAAAAGAACCAACCAGGGCATACCGAGGCTAAACCACCTCACCGTCATCAACAGAAACTAGGCTTTTTGTAATCCATCGTGGATCACTAGGCCAACATAGTGAACACATCATAACAATATTTACTTTGATATCCACCCGATCAGTAGGCCAAACAAGCATGTATGCCAGATTTCTCCACCTACATTGTGAGGAATTTTCCTGTCTCCTAGTCTCTCAGGCTTTACCACAATCCAAACTCAGATTGTTAGGCCCTAAACTGAGACCCACGCTCCAAGCTTTACCGCATATCCCAAACCTGGGATTAATAGGCCCAATGGAGAGAAAACCACCTCTTGGATTTACTGTATATCCTGTCATTCATGACAAGGATTCCTAGGCCATCTGAGGTAACACAAAATCCGACTTTACCGCAAATCACAGTCTGACTCAGGGGTTACTAGGCCATGTTTTCTATCATTTCGAAGATCCACCTCACTCAACTTCAAATCCATCCAACAATCCAACTCAACCAAAACATGAGAACCCCATCACACCATGGCTATTTGGAAATGGCAAGGCTAAGCTAAAAACATTGTCACACCTGGAAACCATACCATGATAGAAAAGAACCACATGCAATACCATGCATGCCAAATCTAGCAAGGAAATGTAACACCCTTCGGGGTAAATGTGCATATAAACAACATAATAGGAACACAAATACAATAAATATATCAGCCATCAAATTCCATATATATCAGTACATTTGCACATGAAAAACAAGGGAATGAATTTTTCATTAATAAATGCAATGAACCAATCAGTGATGGGACTAACACGTTCCACTCGACCATAGGTTGGCTAAGCCAAGTCTCTCTTCATCCAATCACCCTCGTGCCATATTCCAAGAATGAATGTGGGATCTCAGAGAACACATCAATCAAAACTCATACAGGGCTTCCAGAGGCCACCCAACTCAACCCATGAAACAGTGATTCCACCTCACGGTCGGACATCGCCAAAAACCATCATCAAATTGGCCTCCATCCAAGCCTTCCAAGGCTTCCAAAGTGTTTTTCCAACCAAGGCTTCCAGAACTAGTAACTCAACCCACAGCTTATATAGGGCTTCTAGAGCTTTTGTCCAACCAAGGCTTCCAAAACTAGTAACTCAACCCACAACTTATACAGGGCTTCTAGATCATTTGTCCAACCTAGGCTTCCAGGACTAGTAACTCAATCCGGTAAGGGCTTCCAAAGCATTTGTCCAACCAGGGCTTCCTGGACTAGTAACTCAACTCAAGATGTTACAGGGCTTCCAAAGCATTTGTTCAACCAGGGCTTCGAGGACTAGTAACTCAACCCAAGCTATTACAGGGCTTCTAGAGCATTTATTCAACCAGCGATTCCAGGACTAATAACTCAACCCAAGCTAAGGAAACATGAGAACCAACCAAAACAATGCAATGAAAGTAAACCCACAATCACCATGGCTATCTAGAAAATGTCAAGGCTAGGCAATCCATTATCAATCCCGACCATCCTCCATTGCCAATGATAGATCATAACCAAGAAACCACATGCATGTGCCATGCATACAAAAACTTGTGAATAAATAATACATGCAACTCGGTACCTGCAAGCAATCTGATGTAGCTGCTGATGTCGAGGCCCTCTTGTGCTTTCTTGCTCTTCCTTTGCCTTATTGCTCCAAGAATCCAAGTATGCCACACCCTCCAAGAGTGCTCCAACAAAACTCTAAGTATCCAAGAGTATGAGAGGGAGAGAGAGAAAATAATGAAAGAGCTTCAAAACTAAACTGACAAGTCTTTCTCGCTAATCCTCAGAAGCCTTTTTATTAATGAGGCCTATATTTTCTTCATTTTCCATTATTTTCCTTCAATTTTCTCCTCACATGCAACATGTGACCTTTCACCTTCCTTTTCTCCTAATTTCAATTATTTTCATAAATAAATGTCCCAAAAATGCCATTTTTCCTCTTTAATGTCTTTGCATTGCCTCTACCAATTTCCTTAGCCATAAACAACCAAATGAACACCCCCCTAGGATGTCTTCCCTACCATTCAGCTTGGAATACGTGTCCCATCATCCGTGGCATTTATATATTTTTACATGGAATTTTCACTAGGGTTATTACAAAAAGTGCACATGCAAAGAATCATGTTGTAACTACTTGATCCTACCTTTCCCTTCTTGATCTTTGCCTCCTCTTACCTTCTTTGTCTTTCTTAATCCCATGCATAACCATAGCAAAATCTTGAGCCAAGAGCTTACTCTGACTAAGAGCTTGCTAACTAATCCTCAGAAGCCTTTTTATTAATGAGGCCTCTATTTTCTTCATTTTCCATTATTTTCCTTCATTTTCCTCCTCACATGCAACTTGTGACCTTTCACCTTCTCTTTCTCCTATTTTCCATTATTTCATAAATAAATGTGCTAAAAATGCAAATTTTCCTTTCCAAAGCCTTAACCATTGCCTTTGCCAATTTCCTTAGCCATAAACAACCAAATGAACATCCCCTAGGATGTCTTGCCCACCATTCATCTTGGAATACGTGTCCCATCAACTGTGGTCTTATATATATTTACATGGAATTTTTACCAGCATTGTTATAGATTTGGGGTGAATAATAACAGTTGTTTACCCCATAAGAGCTTAGGGAAGGTAATGGGGTTTATAATCCTTAATTTAGAAGGTAAGAGTGGGTGTTATGACGTGCCATTGACACACCCAAGTATTATATGAGGATGTGTTGCAGCCTTAGAATTTTGCTGCCGAAACATGGGGGATAAACACCTGGTCCGAACCTTAAGATAACTCCTTTTCCGTTTAAAGTGGTGGCTCCGACTGGGGATAATGGGACCAGTTTCCCAATGTGGATTTTAAGATGAGAGTGGGTGGTTCATGAGTGCTTTGCAATAGAATAATGATAATCTAAGTGGCCTATTCTATAATGCAATTTCTCTAATTAACTTATTCTAATATAAACTCGGGTCTTCCTGTGTGGTATGCGATCTACAAAGATATATGTTTAACAAGTGATAATGAAGATTGAACACAACTAAACAGAGATGATAATGTAAAGGATAATTCCTTTGACTAAATAGTTAGTCAAAGGAATTTATAAAATATATCGCATATATGATGAGCTATATATGAAAGTCACAACTTCAACTAGGCATCATACAAAAGTGCAATTAACGCTTACCAGAAACGATAAATCTCACATATAATTCATGAAAGTAAAGTTTTGCCACTAATTAAATGTAAACAAAATCAATCATACATGATAATAGTACCATATCTGTGAAGTCCTGCTCATTTGACAAATGACATAGACCAACTTCTTTCTTCAAATCAATTTGTCTCCCAAGAATACAAAAATGCATCAACAAAGGAAAGTAGTCTAATATCTAAAAGAAATGATCATGTTCCATAATTTCATGAAATCATTCACAAAATTACAATAGTGCATTGTTTGCAAATGTTTTTGATCAAATTCTCGACCCTTCTCTAAATGCATGAGAAGGGTATAAATACTATTCTAACTAAATGTACAAAAATAAATTATACAAAATTTGAGGAGGTTTCAAACAACCTTCCTCCTAACTAGGTAACTAACTCCAAAAATAAAGAAAGGCTAAATAAACAAAACTAAGAGGATGACTTGTTGTCTGCCATCTTGTCCTTTAAATCGCAAATATCGGTCATTGGTTGAATTTGAGGAGGTGTCACAAAATGAGTCCTGAGATATCCTGTGAAGCTTACATCAGTGAGCAGTGGCAACATCCTTTGAGTCGTGTGAAGGGAACAATTAAGAGTCATAATCTAGCTATGTGGATTAACAAGATACTGCCAATACAACTCCCAGTTGGTCATGGTCATCTTTGTAATTACCTCTCTTTGACTCCCCGCCTTTTCTTGCCACTCTTTATATAGAGCATCTAAATCGGGCATTTCTTTCGTATTGCCTTATTTAATGAGATTGGTGGCGAATAGGATGTGATTCACTGATTTGATGACATTCTTTGATACTCCAGCTTCCCTTGAGACTGCTAGCTCGACCTGTTTCATTCTGGCATCCCAATCTGTGAAGAGAATGTCTTTATCAGTTTCTTTGTTATGAAACCAGCTCAAGAAAAGATAGAAAAGATAGATCAACGCCTTAGAATTCAGCCTCTTCGAGGGGGCAACCTCCTTTACATTACATAAATTAACAATTCTTTGATGATACAAATGAAAAGACATCCTTTCTATATATAGGAGTCTAAGGGGTCATTTTATAATCAGAGCCTACAGAACAATAATAATGTAAGGGCACAATAATAACAATAGTGGGCTTCTATGGGGCACAATAGTAACAATATGGGCACTACATGGGTACATCAATATAATAAGGGGGTTGTACTAATAATAATAAGGGGTTACACTAGTAGTATAGAGGCCTAACATTCTTCAATCTCATGTAAATTGGCTTTCCTTCCATCTTCTGTTTCATGTCATTCCATGAACTCAGAGATTCTAGTGTTTAAATCGTTAAATTTCGTTCTCTGGTCAATTGCCTTATATGTCAACAAGTCGTTAGTAGTCAGATAGGGAGTAATGTGTCACATCTTCTAGCAAAAATACTCTTGTTGTTTCACTAGAAGGAAATTTAATTCCAGGGCCTCTTTGATGAACTCCTCAGTAGTGGGAACATCATTGTATATTTCCATGGATTGCTGCATTTCCCAGAGTTGCATATTTTAGGCCGATATATCGGCTTCATGGCTTATTTCCAAGACCTCCATGTCTTGTTGCAATTGCACCAATTGCTCAGCCACCTACTTGTTCGTGCTTGCTTTCTCTACCTTGAGCTCTTGTTTGAGTTGCACAATTCTCTCCTCTTTCTCCCTTAGTAAAGTAGAGATCTCAGTAGCCTTGTCCATAGTGGTTGATACGTATGCTCCCATGAACTGTGATAGTCTAGTCAAGTTCTCAGCCGGATTGAAAGGAATCTCCTTCCAAACAACGTCCATCGGCTCGTGTCTAGGTGGAAACTCAGGTGTATCTACCCTTCTCCTTTTTCTCTACCTTCTAACTATAGCCTTATGGAGAGGGCTATAGAACACATCAAGTGGAGGCATTTCAGTTACTTTCAGAACAATTTCCGATGTGGGCAAAGCAGTGATAATTTCAGTATGTTGGACATTGTTTTTTGTTTCTCCATAGGTGTAGATTATTCATCAATAGACTTGAGCTTTTTATCCTTATGAACATGCAAAGGAGTTTTCCACTCCTTTGTTTCTTGGGTATTTGAGGCTTTGGGAGTGCCTTGTAATTTCTAATTAAACAGATCCCACTCCTGCTCCAAACTACCGCCTTTAGCCTCTGAAACGATCTTTGTAGTCGGGGTGCTCATCACTTACTTCTCAATTGACTTCCTACTCGCCTCAGCTGTGTTGTCAGCGTCTTGGGTTTTCCCTGTGTCTGGTGGCTTCTCAGAGTTTACCTGAGAGTATACTTGAGAGCTAGGACCTCCACTATCAAAAATGACAATTTGGAGTAGACTTATCCTCGGGCTTTAATAGATGCATTGGGATCACCCAGATCCTCTCACCTTTGAATTCCTGAAATCTTTGAAAATCTTCAGGTTTTAGATTGGTTGTTGCCCATTCGAAGGATACGACTGACTGTAACAAATCCTCAAAATAATTATCGTCATGATTGTATGGCTTGACCTTTAGTCCAGTAGTGACATTTTATGCCACTTTGTTTGGATCAAATTGCCTTTTAGGCAGTGTATGAAGCCTGAGGGCTTCCATATGTGTTGATTCCTTAGTAGCATGAACAAAAATGGCTAAAGAAAAATAACCACATTTGACAGGGAAAATGGGCCATAATGACTTCTTGCCATCTTTGAGAACTTTAGTCAAGCCCTTTCCCGCAGTCTGGTAGGAAATCTCTCTTGCTAATAACTTATCAGAAACATATAAAGGGGGGACGTGTGGATCAGCTGTGCTACCAAAAACCCTAATGTAGGTGAACCACTCTTCAATAAAATACTTGTCGACAGTAAGCAAGTCTGCTGCAGCTTCTTGGGAAAACCTAGGAGCTTTCTTATTGATAAATATTTGATGTAGGGGCAACACAACAACATGGAATATCCTATAGAAGTGAGGTATGTAATGTGATTCCCATATTTTTTATGACTGAGATGGATTGTGTAAGGATCTTGTAAGGTCCATTTCCAACCCAAGCTTGGAAATGTCATGCAAAAATAGATAGTGTCCATAATGTAGGAACTAAAATAGAAGGGAGGGAGGTTATCTGAAAAGGAGGCTTTCTTCTGCTGATATTCGGTAATGGTGGTGGCTAGGTTGTCAGATAGGATGGGAGGCCAATTCATGATATGGAAATTAACTCAGGAATCAATCAGAGGAATCCATTCTATTGAAAACTTAGTATTATTGGGTAGCCCATACAATCTACATAACATGGTTATTGCATAGTTGTAGGGGTTTGCAAAAGAGGCTATAACATACATACCCGATTTGTCATACTTGAATTTGTTGTCTAACACCCCACAACCTTGAATTAGCTTGAAGGGGTCTAGGTTCTTCTTTGCGAAGTTAGCCATAAATGTGTTGTCGTAGATATCCTGCGGATCAGGTATGTGGTACATCTTCTTCAAATCTTATGCTTTGAATGACTCTATGAGCTCCATCCTTGAATTCTTGAACTGCCTATCGTCAATGATAAGGTTTTCGATCATCCACCTGATCATGTCTATATAGGGGAGGATTTTAGCTCTTGCTCCTATCCTATGAAGGAATGAATAGGAAGCATCTCTGCATTGAAGTTCTAAAGGCCTTTTTGAGTCAGTTGTTTCTCTCGTAACAGTGATTTTAGGATTCTCCTCCTCCAGCCTATTGTATATTACTTCCCAAGTTGTTGCGCCTTTGACAACATCACAAACTATATCACCAAAGATAGGAGCCATTTCTGTAAACTCAACTTCAACATTGGTCTGTTTGCTCTGTTTTTGCATCACCTTTCTTAGTGACATGTCTTTTGTCGCTTGCCTAAAATAGACAAGATATATCAGCGCAAACGATATCTATTAATTAAGACTAAAATCTTCTCTGAAATGACTTTGGATCGTGAGAAAGGTCTTAATGAGATACTCGATTATAACAACCCATAACCTGGAAAAATGATTATCCTTCCTCGGACCACTAAATATTTATTAACATGTCAACTCGTTTGTTTTGGTATTTAAAAACGTAATTATTCCGCATGTTTTACCACTCCTAATCACGCATTGCGGTCTTTAAGGGGATACAATATAGCGCTACCGAATGCACCAAGCGAAATGCGATTGTGGATATCGCAATATCGCATTTCGCAAATTGTTTGTGTTTGTTCTAATGGCATGGTTAAGTTTCTTGCGAACTAAGCAAAGTGTGAAATGCGATTGTGAAATGAAAAGGTGGTGTTATCACAGCGGGAGACTTAATCGCATATCGCAATTTTTCGAAGGTGCTTTGACATAGTCATGTGGAAAAGTGTGATTTGCAATTTGTGATATGGATTTCATCCTTAGTTAGTTTTGCAAGGTTTTTCTAGGTATTTTCTTAGAGTTAGGTATTATTATCCTAAGCCTAAAAATATAAAAGGGTCCCCATTTATAACTCTAACCCTAGTTATTATTCTTTATAAATGGGAGGGTTGTTTCGTAGTACAATAATTGGCGATTCACTTGGGAGAACCAGTTATCTCTGAGTAGTTTTATGAAATTCCTAAAAACTTTTCAAAGTAATTGGAGTTATAAGAATAATGATTACATGAGTTATAAGGTAAACAACATTTTTATGGGATCATCATTACTTGCTCAACTTACTTACTTAATTACTTTACCCTTGTAATGATATAAGTATAAATGTTCACATCAACCAATAAAGTTTAAAGTAATATAGCAGGTATCTTCTATAGATTAGTTTTTGGTGTTTACTCATTTATCATAGATAGAGCCTCTGCTGCCAGCAAGCATTCATAGTCTCGACAGGGTTATCTTTTAGCCAACAATGATTCATTATCCCATCGGTATGAATTTACAAATTTTAAAATGATATTCACTTGGATTGAATGTCACTTGGACCTTGTCCTTTTTCCCCTTTTGAATGTAATATTTTTTCTTTTTTGATTTCTTAAAAGACATTGTATAGGCGTGGTAACCTACTAGTGACAATGCCATTCACTGGTTGTAACTAAACTGAACAAGTTGGCTCTTGATGAGACCCCTTATCTTCTGATCGAGGAGATCATTAGCTATTACCCTGCTTGAAATTACTTCCCTATGAACATGGTAAACAATTTCGTAATGAGACTTTTTATCTTTTTAAGTTTATATATTTTAAAATTACTCTCTGAAAAAAGGACAATTTTAACATATGGGGTGGATCACTGGCTCTTTTGAGAGTTTTGGGTGATAATGATAAAGTTTTTTAAGATACTTATCTGTAGAAAGTCCTTACTAGGTTAAAACTTATTTTCTTGACTAATAACAAAACCTTTATATTCTATAAAGATAAGAGTTTGTTTGTAAAATAAATATTTTGAGCAAGGTCAAGTTTTTCCAAAGAAATCAAGTTTACTTTAGTGCTCAAATGTCCTAATTATTCCTTTTAACTCTTACTTTCTTATAAAAAAATAAAATAAATAAATGTTATCAAAGATTTTATTTTGAAAAGTGAAAAATAAATACTAGTTAACCATTTTTTTCCTAGAAAGCAATATGTTACAAAATTGGAAGAGGTTATCTGCTAGGAGAAGTATTTTTTCAAAATTTTCCCATTGATAGGCAAAGAATCCTTCTTACCCGACAAGTCTTGTAAAAGAAACGTTGATTGTCCAATTTTTTCAATGATCTGAAAAGGGCCAAGCCATAATCTTTGGAATTTGGTATGTGTACCCTTTTCCTCGTGTGCTTTGTCCCATTTCAAAACCAAGTCACCTACTTCAAGAGGTTTTTGACTGGCAAAATTTATGTCAAAAGAAGCTTTGACTAATTGTTGATGATGGAAGTTGGTTGCTTTAGCCTTTTCTCTTTCTTCTTCAAGCTTGATAATTTGAAATTGTCTAGCTTGGAGAGAAGATGAAGGGTTTTCAACGATAAATTATATTAGGGCAAGGGATGGGATTGCTATGTTTGTGGGAAGAGCAACTTCTTTTCCATAAACTAAAGTGAAAGGAGAAGAACCAATAGAGGCTTTCTAAGTAATCTTGTCTGCCCATAGAGAAAATGTTAATGCTTTGCACCAATTCCTGTGATTTTGATCAATAGTCCTTTTGATAATTCTAATGAGGTTCTTGTTTGTTGATTCCACTAATCCATTACCTTGAGGATAATAATTGGCTGAATATTTCAACTTGAAACCTCGCTTAAGAACAAATCCTACCATTGTATTTCCAGAAAAGTAATATGCATTGTCAAACATTAAAGTTGAGGGTAAGCCAAACCTGGTAATTATGTACTGATCAATGAAGTCTGTAATATTTTCTATATTAGCTATCTTTAATGGAACAACTTCTACCCACTTAGTAAAGTAATCAGTAGTTGTAAGGATGTACCTATGTTGTTTAGCAGAGTTAGGAACAATATCACCAATTATGTCTAATCCTCGTTGTTCGAATGGTTGTTGGAAGTTAACTGGTTGTACAGGGAATGTTGACTTTCTTTCTCTTCCGGCTGTGGTTTGACAAGTTTTGCACTTCCTTGCATATTCATGTGCGTCTTTAAATACCGTTGGCCAATAATACCCTGCATGTGGGATTTTTTGAGCAGTGGTATTTCCTCCAAAATGTCCTCCAGCTAGTCCATCATGTAATTCCTGCATGACCTTTTCGGCTTCAGGTTTCTCTAGGGATCTCAGCAATATTGAATCATAATTCTTCCTAAAAAATACATCATTGACTAGTTTATACTGATATGATTTCAATCTTAAAGCTCGCTTTGTTTTATAATTAAGATGCATAGAAGCATATCCATTTTTTAGATAAAATTTCAAATCAACATCTTATGATTGCGTATCATTGAGGCTTACCTCTGATATTTGCACTTCATTACCTTGATCTTCTTCTGGTGATAACTGGGAAGCTCTTTCTAACATCTCGCAAAAACCTTGACCCCTCACAATTTTAGCTGGCTGGATTTCTACATCATATTCTTGGAGTGCAGATACCAAATTAGCTCTTTTCTCCCCTACTTCTCTTTGGATCAATAGTTGTCTTACTACAGGGTAGGGTGTATATTTGTATGGGTTTTAAGAAGAAAATATCTGAAATGTTTCAAATTTTTAAAAATAGCAAATGCTTGTTTCTCTACAGCTAAATAATTTAATTCGGCGCCTTACAAGCTAGAACTGAAAAAGGAGATGGGTGCCTCGATATTTTCATCGTTCAGCTCTGTTAGAACTGTTGCATATGATGTATCAAATGAAAAAGTATATAATACAAAAGGTTTGAGAAATTCTAGGGTTGTCAATGAGGGAGAATTAATAATGCCTTTTTTAATCAACTCAAACGACTTTCTTTCATCCTTGTTCCATCTAAAAACTGCATTTTTTCTTATGATTGCTTGAAGGGGTAGAACAATTTGTGAAAAATCTGGGACAAATCTTTTTACAAAATTTATTTGGCCTAGGAATGATTGCATGTTTTTTTTGTTGTGTGGGAGGGGAATTTTTTTCAATCTCTTGAACTTTATCAAGATCAATGTAAATTCCTTTCTTGGATGCTATAAACACAAGGAGTTTGATAAAACAAAATAGGATTTTTTGGGATTTAAGGAAATGCTATACTTCTTGCATCTTTCGAAAATGTGTTTGAGGTCACCTAAATGATTGTTCCTATCCTTAGAATAGACTATGATATCATCCAAGTAATTAACCACCGATTTATTGATCATACCTCTGAAGGCAATGTCCATAGCACGTTGAAATGTGGCACCCACATTAATGAGTCTGAAAGGCATCTTCTGATAGGCATATGTTCCCCACTTGGTCCTTAATGTTGTCTTTAATATGTCATTTGGATGCATAAGTATTTGATTATATCCTGAGAATCCATCGGGAAAGGACATTAATTCAAAACCTGCAACTGATTGCAATATCTGTTCCATAATAGGCAAGGGAAAACTATCTTTTTGGCAAGCTTGATTTAGGTTTCTAAAATCAATACAAATCCTATTATCTCCGTTCTTTTTCCTTACAGGTACCATATTTGATACCCACTTGGAATGTCTAACAGGGAATATTATTTCGGCCTTCAGAAGCTTGTTCAATTCAGATTTGATTTGACTTTCAAGGTTTGGGTGAATTTTGCGAAGCTTCTGTTGAACTAACTTTTCATTCGAAGTCATGGGTATGGTATGTCGATTTATAAAGGCATCATAGGTCTTGAGATCTGCATAATCCCAAGCAAAATGCCTTCATATGTTTTCAATAACCTAATGGATTATTTTTTGGGAAGTTGGTTCTGATCTGCGTTCCTGATAACCCTAGCGCACGCACTGCCTTGGCCGCCATCAGAGCTCTGGTTCGCTCTCCTCTCTATCCAGATCGCCCCTCCGGAGGCTCCACTGGAGGAGGTCGCTCAGCAGCTGACTTTCTCAGCTCTTGTTAACTCTTTGCCGCCTTAACGAGCTCGCCCTGCCATTTCTAAATTCGTAAAAAAAATAGAGGGATTACAAGAGGTTTCCCTTCCTCCTACTCTACCTAGAATGGTTGCACTTGCTTTGGCCGAAAAGGGTCTGATAGGGCAATTCACTGGTCTTTGGCCCTCACCTAAAACTGTTCAGAGGTGGGTGGAAAGAAATTGGGCGGACAAAATTCAAGGGAAAATTGCTATTAGATTATGTGGGAAGGGTTACTTCACCTTCCACTTTGAGACAAAGAATGACAAGGATCTGATATTTCGCAATGGGCCATATTTTATGGACTCCAGAGATCTGTACTTAAACAAGTGGATGCCAGATTTTGATCCAGAGCTTGATATTCCTAATGCGGTTCCTGTTTGGGTTCACCTCCCCCATCTCCCATTACACTGCTGGGGAGATGAATCTGTGCAAACCATCGGAAATGCAGTCGGAAAATATATTGACAAGAGCGAGCCAAGAGACAACATGCAGGCATGTGCCCATATCTGCGTCGAGGTCGACCTGGGCAAAGGACTTCCAGAAGCCATCAAGATCAAAGTTGATGAATGGTCGCACATACAACAACTCGATTATGAACAGATCCCCTTCAAGTGTAAGGTATGTCACGAATATGGTCATTTTGCTAATTGTTGTACTAAGATCATTAATGTGGATAATAATACTCAAGAACAGCAATGGGAAGTGGTAAAAAGAAAAAAATCAGTCCCTAGCCCCTCTTTACCCAATGAACCTGGTCCCTCCTCTCATAAACCCTCTGCCCAAACCCCATCTCTTCCACCTTCCCCTCCTCATCAAACTCAATCCCCTGGATTGGGAAAATCCCTTCAATCTCCTCCATCCTCCAACCCCTTCCATGTTCTTTCCCTCCCTGAAGATGACCCAACTCCTTCGAACACTCCTGATCAACCCTCTTACCCTCACTCTATGACTGCACTTCCTCCCCTCTTAATTGAACCCCTCCCCCCTAGAATCACCCGAAGTAACTCCAAGGACCAAGGATCTTCCTTTGATGGCCAAAAGAAGCCGGGGAGAAAGACTTCAAAACAGCATAGGGATGAAAACGCGTAGAAAGACATAGCCCTAGGTCTGCAGAATCTAATAGAATCTTACATTCAGGGCACAAAAGATCAAGAAGTAGCAAGCAGAGATAAGGGAGGTAGAGCACCTCCTCGAACCACAAGTCTGAAATGATTAAAATTCTTTCTTGGAACAGCAGGGGACTTGGGCACCCCTCCAAAATCAATGCTCTAAAAGATCTTATAGCGTAGGAGAAACCAGCCATCATATTACTACAGGAAACAAAGCAAAGAGAATCAGAAATCAACAAGATCATTGGAAAGTATAAATATTACAAAGGAAGCATATGCTAAGCTAGAGGAGCTTCTGGAGGAATTACCACCATCTGGAACCAAAATGAATGGCAGAGTGAAGTTAAGCTACTTGATCAGCATTGGATAAAAACAGTTCTGAGAAATAGTATTAGCAATCAGCAGATTGTCATCTTTAATGTATATGTACCCAATAATTACAGGGATAAATAAATCTGCTGGGAAGCTCTTAGTAATCACATTATGGAAGAAGACAATAGCAACATCATAGTAGGTGGTGACTTCAACTTAATTCTGCATGCTAATGAAAAGCGTGGGGGGAACTTTCTACCAGATCCTTTCAGGAACCAAATGGAAAATATAATGCACACTGGTGATTTGATAGATATAGCTCCAAAAAATCGCAAGTTCACATGGAGCAATCGTAGGCTGGGCAGCCACAATATCATGGAGAGGCTGGATTGATTCTTGGTCAATATCTCCCTCCTGTCAACCTTCTCAACTGTAAACTCCGCCATTTTACCCTTTACCGTATCAGACCACTATACAATCACTCTCGCATTGGATACTCACTGTGATCTTGGTCTGCTTCCATTTAAATACAATCATATTTGGAGCGATCATCAAGCTGCCTGAAACATCATCCAACTCACCTGGGGACAACATATTAAAGGTTCCCCAGGCTACATATGGGAGAATAAATTAAAGAATGTGCAAAAAGCGCTTAGATACTAGGCCAAATCGCACTATAAGGAGCCAGAAAAGGAAAAACATGAGCTAAAGCTTCAAATTGTTGAACTTCAATGTGCAATAGAACAAAAGGAATACTGCCAAAAAAAAAAAAAAAAAAAAAAAAAAAAAAAAAAGAAAAAAAAAGAGCTGTACAATAAATTGAGCAAAATTAAAAGGCAGGAGGAAGAAAAGTGGCATATCAAATCAAGGAAAATATGGCTGGAAAGTGGGGACAAGAATACCTCCTTCTTTCACAAACAAGCCACTGCAAGACAAGTCAGAAACACCATAACTTCCATTGTGGACAGCGCAGGGACTCAACATGTGGAACAAACAGATATCAAAGGAGCAGCCACAGAACATTTTAAGGACCTTTTAACTGAAACAAAGGAGGAAGAATCTTATGATGATTTGCTACATCATTTGCATTCTAAAGTCACAGATGATCTGAACAAAAACCTGACTGCAGAAATAAAAGAGGAAGAAATAGTTGAAGCAATCTGGAGTCTCCAGCCCAACAAGGCACCTGGACTGGATGGATTCCCAATTTGTTTTTACAGGGACTACTTGGAGTTGATAAAGAAGGACCTCATCAAATACCTCAAGTGGATCCAAAAAAAAGGCAAAATAGGTGGATATACAAATTCCACCCATCTGGCCCTCATTCCTATGGAGAACCACCCATCCAATTTCTCTCGCTTCAGGCCTATATCTTTATGAAATTCATCATACAAAATTTTCACTAAAATCATAGCCTCTCGGCTCAAACCTCTTCTACCGATGCTAATCTCAGAAAACCAAGGAGGCTTTATGGCTAATAGACAAATTTCAAACTCTATTCTTTTGGTTCAAGAAGCCATCCATTCAAGTCATGCAAGGAATGAGAAAGGCTTCATTTTGAAGCTAGATTTGGCCAATGCCTTTGACAGGGTAAGGCATTCATTCTTATTTGTAGTTCTTCAAAGGATGGGCTTCTCACCTCTCCTTATTAATGTCATAAGAGCCTGCATCTTTGGGCCTTGGATCGCTCTCCTCATCAACGGAAGACCCGGATCCTCCTTTCAATCCTCAAGAGGACTAAGGCAAGGCTGCCCCTTATCCCCATATCTCTTCATCCTCATGGCAGAATCATTCAAATGTGCCCTTGATCAAAAGAGACATTCAGGCCTCATTATGGGCATCAAGTTTGAAGATGGCATTAAAAATATAAATCACTCTTAATTCATTGATGACACCCTTCTGCTAGGGGGGGCGACCACCATTATAGCAAGAAGATTCAAGTCCCTGCTCGACAAGTTTATGAGATATTCAAGAGGTCAAATAAATCACCTCAAAAGCTATATTTATGGATAGAATGCTTCACTCCAAACGATACATAGCAATGCCAACATTTTTGGTGTCCCCTGCAAGTTAAATTGGGACTCCTTCAGTTACTTGGGAATGTCGATAACCATAGGGAAAGCAAAGACTGGAGTCTGGGACTTAACGCTAGACAAAATGAAAAGGGAAGTCCATAAATGGGGAACTCTGTGGCTCAATCCAGCTGGGTGACAGGTTCTTCTAAAATTAGGTCTCTCCTCCCTCCCCCTATATCAATTTTCTCTGGCCCAAGCTCCAGCTTCATTCCACCGAAAAATGGATAGCATCCTCAGATTTTTTCTATGGCAAGGGGGCAAGAATGAAAAGAAAAAATACAACCTAGTAAAATGGAAACAGGTCATTCAAAGTCCAGAGAATGGAGGTCTTGCCATCAGGTCCCCATCTCTTATGAATTTAGCGTTCGATGGGAAATTGATTTGGAAACTGCTGGACAATCAAACTGCATGGTGGAAAAAAGTTCTGGAAACAAAATATCTTAATCAGTCAAGACTGCATATTCTCACTTCTGAGATCCCCAACAGACATTGTACAAAGATATGGAAACTTTGTAAAAAATCCATCGCATTCATGGCGCAAAATGTCTCTAAAGTGCTAAAAGGAGGTGAAACAGTGAACTTTGGTTCGGATAAAATCATGGGGAACCCTCCCATAAACAGTCTTCCAGGTATGGATCCTATAATTCATTATCTACAAAGCAAAGGCATATCTAACCTGAGTCAAATCTCTCAATGGAATGTATCCTCTAATGCCAAGATTCGATGGGAATTTCCACCCATACCCCACCATCTTAAAGGTAGCTTTGATTCTCTTTGCAACTGTCTGCACAGTATTGCTCCCACCATTAAAGGTGAGAAGGATGAGTTTCGTTGGGACCCTTCAGGAACAAATTATTCCGTCAAAGTAGGTTACAGCTATCTGAGTAGCAAGGAATACCCCACTGTTGTTTGGGCTCACGGGAAGACCTTAAAAAGAGCTGAAGCAATTCCAAAAATCAAATTTTTCATGTGGACACTTCTGCATGGTAAAATTCTAACTGCAGAGAACCTCAGGAAAAGAGGCATTGTCAGACCCTCTAGGTGTCCCAACTGTCAAGTTGCGGAGGAATCCATACAACACTTATTTATTTCTTGTCCCTTTGCAGCCTTATGCTGGAACAACATCATCCCCTCTGCACCCCCTATTTGGAATCCCCAACATTCTATTGATGAAGCTTTAAATAACTGGAGGAGAAATTATCTTTGGCAATCAGCGAAGCAAAATCCAGCTAAAAGAGTTTGGAATGCCATTCCTTTTGCTCTTATGTGGTGTTTATGGATCGCTTGAAATAGTATGATCTTCCGAGATAAAACAACTACAATCAAGCATATTCTCATTAAAGCTTCAAGCCTTGCTTATGAAACTATAACATCTAATATAACAAAAAAAATCGATCCCGCCAGCCTATGGGCAAAGGAGCGAAATTTTATTTGGAATCTTATAGACAGGACCAGCAATACTCCAACAACAAAGATCAGTAAGTTCAGAGGCAAAGTCGACAATCCTGAATGGAAAATCCGCCTCACAAAAGATGAATTCAGTAAATGGCTCTTATCAAAGAAATCTCATTCCTTATTCTTTGATGGAGCTTCTAAATCTAATCCGGGAGCAACCGGCGCAGGGGGCATCATTCTTGATCCTTTAGGCGTGCCCGTGTCCTCTTTTGAATGGGGTTTGGGAAATCTAACCAACAACAGAGCTGAAGCTCTGGGTCTTTACCAAGGTGTCTTACAACTTCAGAACCAAGGGATCAACAAAGCCCTCATTTTTGGTGACTCGGCTATAATAATTAGCTTAATGAACAACAATAGACAAGCATCCAATCTTTTTCTCCATCAAATCATCAGTCGTTGTAAAAATCTGTTGTCTTAGGACTTGGAGTACCATTTCTTACATGTCCTGCGCTCCAACAACCAAGAAGCGGATAAGAGAGCTAGCCAGGCCTGCTATCGGGAAAAAGGAAGCCTCCTTTGTAATCACGCGAGCCTACATCAATTCATCCCCTGATTCACATGATTGCCCCAAATTGCCTCCCTCCAATGAACTATGCCTCTGCCTTCAAGGACTCTGACCAAATCCAATCCACATCTGATTTCCTCTGCAACAATCTCTATGTATGCAGTCGAATCTCATCCTTGAAGATTTTCACACAGCAAATCGGATTTCAATTAGTAGAACTCGTGATCGCCCCTGCTCCCTCCTTGTGATCTGGTCCTCTTCGTGGGTCTGTTTTTCCGCTATTTATTCCAGCACTTCTCCTCCTCATTTCCTCGATGCTCCACCCCTCTACTCTTTTGCCCTTGCTTCCTTCGTTGTGGCTTTCTGTAAGCCGAGCTCCACTTCTATTTCCAGGTCTCCCCTGGACCATTTCCCTCACTTCGACTCAGTCTACCCAGCTTTTTTCCCCCTCTATCCTCCTATTCTGCTCTATTGTGGCATACATTGTACAACTTTAGCGCCCGATCCTCAGACAGTTAGCTCTCTCAGAACTGTCTTCAGACACCTAGCTGCAGTAAGTGCGTGCCTCTCTCTTAAGTCGCCTCAAGTAAGAGCTGAAGCCCTCCTCATGGACCGAAGCGAAGATTGCTTGCATTGCCGGGAACTCTAAGCCGAGATCAAACAAGTCAGAACTCATCAATGCCTGCTAGATGAAAAAATCGACGCTGCCACAAGGAACCTCACAGGTAAATACGAGGTTGATCTTAATCTGTTTCTACATCGTATTTCTTCTCTGCAGGAGCAATTCACCGCCCTCTCAAACACATGTGCACACATTCAAGAGTCAGTTGAGATCCTCAAGTTCATGGTGGACAAGATCAACAACGCAAATGGACCAAGCACCAGCTCCTCCAGCGCCAGAGTTGCAGCAGTAGACAGCCATCCTGAGGCCTCCAACGCCCGACATATCAGCCATATCAGCATTGACTAGATGTACTGCAAAACCAGCCTGCTGTTGTCCCAATTCATAAGAATCTATAGTTGTTCTAGGAACTTACAAGTGAACAATAAAGGCATTTTTGTGTATTGCCATAATGAAATACAGTCACAAGCTACTCCTGTGATCTCATCTTTTGTAAAACAAGAGCTTAGTCTCCTCCAACTTTTTTGAATATATCAAGCAACCGATTTTGTAAAAAAAAAAACCTAATGAATGATATTCTTTCTTTAGATGATAGGCCAAGACCTAGGTTGACATTTTGAAGTATTTCGTTTGACCCTAGGTTTACTATCAAATCTCAAAGTAGAACTTTGAGTTTTGGAGTTAGTAATTTTCTTGAATCTATCCTTTAGATCATAAAGATCTTCCATTTTAACCACTGACTTTGGGATTGGGTTATGATCGTGATTATGCTTGATTTCTAGATCGTGCTCATGTTCATCTATGATCTGTTCTTCATACGATCCCTTTGATGTAAGAAAATTAATTATATCTGCATCGTTGTTGAATACTCTCCAATTTGTTACATTGTCGGGAATTAATGGCCTAAATATTAATTCTATTGAAAATATGTTTGGACTAAAGTTTTTTGAGGGTATAAGCCTGGATGCCTCATTAATAAGTAAGTTAGCACTTTACATTTTGTAGTCAAGGGACTGAAGATATGTTGAAAGAAGAATAATGAGAAGTTAATTTTTGAGCTAAAGATTGATAGTGTTTAAGGTGCCCAAAGACACAATGGATTGTATTTCTCACCGGTTTCACAATTATTTCTGAATCACCATAGACTTGTAGGTATTTGACATTAAGACCAATGGCTTTATACAGTCCTTGGATCAGTGCTTCATATTCATCGATATTATTAGTGCATTGGAATTCAAGTCTGCAGGCCAGCGTGGTTTTCTCTCCTCGCGGATTGATCAAAATGCATCTTGCACTTGCATCGTCTTTTGATTTAGAGCCGTCAAAATGGAGAGTCCAGAACAGAGAGTTATTAGAAACTTTATCTACTAAATTTAGACAATTGGAAGGATCTATTTGTGAAAAAAATTCGATTCGAGAAACTACAACGTTATGTAAAAAGGGAGACCTCTAAGCATTAAAGGATCCTAAACAGGACTCAACTGAGTAATTTCCAATGATATTATTAGTGAAGGCAACAAGTTCGTTGCTTCCTCGAGGTTGGTGATTGTATATTTCATGAATTTATCTCGGTCTACCCTGATTTGGTTTTAAGAGAATGTCTTTATGAGTTTCTTCAATCTTAGGTAGATTGGCTTTCCTTCCATCTTCCTTTTCCTGCCATTCGATGAAATCAGAGATTCTGGTGTTTAAATCGTTAAACTTTGTTCTCTGGTCGATTGCCTTATCTGTCAGCTAGTCGCTAGTAGTCAGATAGGGAGTAATGTGTGACATCTTCTGGAAGAAATACTCCTGTTGTTTCACTAGAAGGGAATTTAATTCTAGGGCCTCTTTGCTGAACTCCTCAGTAGTCGGAACATCCTTGCATCTTTCCATGGATTGCTTCATTTCCTGGAGTTGCATATTTTTGACCAATATATCGACTTCATGGCTTATTTTCAGGACCTCCCTGTCTTGCTGCAATTGCACCAATTACTCAACCACCTGCCTGTTTGTGCTTGCTTTCTCTACCTCGAGCTCTTGTTTGAGTTGCGCAATTCTCTCCTCTTTCTCCCTTAGTAAAGTAGAGACCTCAATAGCCTTGTCCATAGTGGCCGATGCGTATGCTCCTGTGAACTGTGATAGTCTAGTCAAGTTGTTAGCCGGATTGAAAGGAATTTCCTTCCAAACAACGTCCATAAACTCGTTTCCAGGTGGAAACTCAGGTGTATCTACCCTTCTCCTTTTTCTTTGCCTTCTAACTATAGCCTTGTGGAGAGGGCTATAGAACACATCAAGTGGAGGTATTTTAGTTACTTTCAGAACAATTTTCGATGTGGGCAGAGCAGGGATAATTTCAGCATGTTGGGATGTTGTTTCTTGTTCCTCCATAGGTGTAGATTGTTCGCCGATAGACTTAAGCTCTATATCCTTATGAACATGCAAAGGAATTTTGCATTCCTATGTTTCTTGGGTATTTGAGGCTTTGAGAGTGCCTTGTAATTTCTGATTAAAATGATCCCACTCTTGCTCCAAACTACCACCTTTGGCCTCTAAAATGATCTCTGTAGTCAGGTTGCTCATCACTTGCTTCTTAGTTGACTTCCTCCTGGCCTCAGTTGTGTTATCGGCGTATTGGGGTTTCCCTGTGTCTGGTGTCTTCTTAGTGTTTACCTGAGAGTCTACTTAAGAGCTAGGACCTCCACTATCAACAATGACACTTGGAGTAGACTTATCCTCAGGCTTTAATAGATGCATTGGGATCACCCGGAGCCTCTCATCTCTGAATTCTCGAAATATTTGAAAATATTCAGGTTTTAAGTTGGTTGTTGCCCATTCGAATGCTTGTTCGAAGGATATGGCTAACGGTAACAAATGCTCAAAATAATTACCATTATGATTGTATGGCTTGATCTTTACTCCAGTAGTGACATTATATGCCACTTTGTTTGGATCAAATTGCCTCTTAGGGAGTGTATGAAGCATGAGGACTTCATATATGTTGATTCTTTAGTATCATGAACAAATTTGGCTAAAGCAAAAGAACCACATTTGAGAGGGAAAATGGGCCATAATGACTTCTTGCCATCTTTGAGAACTTTAGTCAAGCCCTTTCCCACAGTCTGGTAGGAAATCTCTCTTGCTAATAACTTATCAAAAATATATAAAGGAAGCACATGTGGATCAGTTGTGCTACCAAAAACCCTGATCTAGGTGAACTACTCTTTAATAAAATACTTGCCGATAGTAAGTAGATCTGCGACGGCTTCTTGGGAAAACCCAGGGGTTTTTTTATTGAAAATTATTTGATGTAGGGGCAACACAACATCATGGAATATCTTAAAGAAGTGAGGTATGTAATGCGATTCCCATATTTGTTTATGACTGAGATAAATTGGGTAAGGATCTTGTAAGGTCCATTTCCAACCCATGGTTGGAAATGTCATGCAAAAACAAATAGCATCCATAATGTAGGCACTAAAATAGAAGGGAAGGAGGTTATCTGAAAATGAGGCTTTCTTCTGTTGATATTTAATAATGGTGGTGGCTAGGTTGTCAAATAGGATGGAAGGCCAATTCATGATATGGGAATTAACACAGACATCAATCATAGGAATCCATTCTATTGAAAACTTAGTATTATTGGGTAGCCCATACAATCTACATAACATGGTTGTTGCATAGTTGTAGGGGTTTGCCAAAGAGGTTATAGCATACATACCCGATTTGTCATACTTGAATTTGTTGTCTAACACCCTCCAAACTTGAATTAGCTTGAAGGGGTCTAGGTTATTCTTTGCGAAGTTAGCCACAAATGTGTTGTTGTAGATATCTTGCGGATCAGGTATGTGGTGCATCTTCTTCAAATCCTCTGCTCTGAATGACCCTATGAGCTCCATCCTTGAATTCTTGAACTGCCTATCTCAATGATAAGGTTTTCGATCACCCACCTGATCATGTCTATATAGGGGAGGATTTTAGCTCTTGCTCCTATCCTATGAAGGAATGAACATGAAGCATCTCTGCATTGAAGTTCTGAAGGCCTTTTTGAGTCAGCTGTTGCTCTCAGTGATTTTAGGACGTTCGTCCTCCAGCCTATTGTAACTTACTTCCCAAGTTGTTGCACCTCCGACAGCATCACAAAATGTATTAGCAAAGATAGGAGCCATTTCTGTAAACTCAATTTCAACAATGGTTTGTTTGCTCTATTTCTGCATCACCTTTCTTAGTGACATGTCTTTTATTGCTTGCCTAAAATAGACAAGATATATCAGTGCAGACGATATCTAGTAATTAAGACTAAAAGCTTCTCTAAAATGACTTTGGATCGTGAGAAAGGTTTTAATGAGATACTTAATTATAACTACCCATAACCTGGAAAATGATTATCGTTCCTCGGGCCGCTAAATATTTATTAACTTGTCAACTTGTTTGTTTTGGTATTTAGAACGTAATTATTCCACACATTTTACTGCTCTTAATCACACATCGCGGTATTTAAAGGGATACAGTATAGCGCCACTAGATGCATCAAGCGAAATGCGATTGTGGATATCGCAATATCGCATTTCGCAAATCATTTGTGGTTGTTCTAATGGCATGGTTAAGTTTATTGCGAACTATACGAAGTGCAAAATGTGATTATGAAATGACAAGGTAACGTTATCACAGCGGGAGACTTAATCGCATATCGCAATTTTTCGAAGGTGTTTTAACATAGTCATGTGGAAAAGTGCGATTTGTGATTTGCAATATGGATTTCATCCTTAGTTAGTTTTATAAGGTTTTGCTAGGTATTTTCTTAGAGTTAGGTATTATTATCCTAAGCCTAAAAATTAAAAATGGTCCCCATTTATAACTCTAACCCTAGCTATTGTTCTTTATAAATGGGGGGGTTGTTTCGTAGTACAACAAGATGTTATGAATTTCACATCTTTATTCAATTAGGGGTGTCACATTATGAGAGAAAGGGCATGCCTTCTCGCTCGAGGCATTTAACCAACTAAATTTGAGGCATTCAACCAATTTATCCTACCAGGGGCTTAGGTCAGGGCATTGATCTTAAGTGCCCTTTAGGTGCCACTTTTACTTGTTTGAATGAAAGGCAGGGAAGAGCATTTATAGAACCCAAATTTCTTCAATAGGTGATCAATATATGTACATACCTCATTGGTGGTTTATCCTAGTTGCCACCTATTGTTATGAATTGTTCCTTCTTCAATTCTTGAAAACATTGGGAAGGGGATCACATTTTTGGCTTAAAATTTAGCAAGAAGCACCTTGAATGGATTGAATTATAGATATTATATGCTCACTTTGTGCAATCTGGTTGCAGTAGGGGTATTGGAGGGTGTTGAACCATTTGTATATTTTTTTTCAAAAGAGTGGATATGTATGTAGAAATTTCTCTATGGATCAAATAGCTCTGATACCTTGTAGAAATTCTCACTGTAGATTAAACTGATTATGCAATGTACTAAAGCAAAATACTTAATCTACTTCTATAATCAAACTTGGGGAAGCTTAATCAATTTTGAGCAAGATCAAACATAACACATATAACAGAGAAGAAGATTCAATCACACATGAAACACAGAAGAATACTCTGGGGAAAGCCTCAGCGAAAAACCCCACTATCTATATTATCATACAAGTGGAAATATCTCAGGATTACACAAAGCTTTAGCTCTCAAGCCATCCAACTCTCAGTACAATCCCTCACTACTACTCATAGACACAATAAACAACACATATGCCTTCCTTCAGTCCTCCAAGCCTCCTATTTCCTTGCGCAGTCTCTCCTAGGTCCTCCAATTGCAACTTATGTGATTCTCACCTCACACACAACACTAACCTCTGAAATAACTGCGTAATCCTGAAGGACATAATTCCTTCTGCATGGAAGAGTTCCTTTATAGGAAAAATCCTCCAATTGATAGTACAATGTCACTGTCTTTAATCTCAACTGGGTCTCTATCTGAAATGACATGCATGAGTTATTTATGAGAGAATATTCAGTTATCTAGAGAACACTAGTTGCATGCATTCATGCATGCATTAACTGACTAAACTCACAATTAGTTCCTCCAACTATTTGGAACTAATTTAATTGGACTTAACTCAGTTCAGTGAGCTAACTAATTACAACTCATTCTTATCTCCTTAATTAAGGGATAACTTCCTCAATCAAAGGGATAATTGTTGCATGTCTTCACAAAGACTTCATGTTTAATTTTTCTCCAACTAATTAAATCAAGATAAATTAATTAACTATTTTTCAAATAGCTAGTGAGACTAAATTCGAATTTTAATTCTCAATTTTAATTCAAGGACAAATTAAAATTGGAATATATCCCGAAATGCTATTTATAGCAATGTTATTTTTAGCATGTCTATTTTTTTCTATTTCCAACAAAGTTGGAGTATATCCCGAAAGCTATTTATAGCAATGCTATTTTTAGCATTTCTATTTTTAGAATTTCTTGTTGTTATTTTCAACACTCCCTCTCAACAAGAA
Source organism: Pinus taeda (assembly GCA_000404065.3). Classification (NCBI taxonomy): domain Eukaryota; kingdom Viridiplantae; phylum Streptophyta; class Pinopsida; order Pinales; family Pinaceae; genus Pinus; species Pinus taeda. The sequence goes on along the minus strand of APFE030263441.1, from coordinate 87,424 downwards.
AGGCATTCAACTTGAACCCGATCCTGAACCTTTGGAATGTTCTGCATGCAACACTTCTCTCAAGTGTTGTTGCTCTAACAACTCTAGAAACACAAAAAATATCTAACCTGAATCAGAATGATGCCTTTGTCATTAAAGTCTCTGACAGTTATTGCCTCTGTCGACTGAAAAATCTACACCTTTGTGCTCTTCAGTATTTGACTGCTCTAGTCTCTGTCACTTTGATCTTTAACTGCATCAATCACATTGATTCCTCTTGTTGCATCCATGTTGTTGTTGGTCCTATCTCCCAGCACTGCATCTACACTGTACCTCCTCTCATCGTGTTGCATCGTGCTGCCCATTGCTGCACTGCAACTCAGTTACTGAGAAGTAAGTAATAGATCTCTCAACTGACCTCCCTATTGGGCTAGAAACACCCTCTGATGCTGAAGCTCCCTCTGCCGCTCCATTCGCATCTATCTCTACCCACTTAGCCAGTCTTGCTACTCCTCGTCAGGGCTCCCGTAGCCAGGTCTAATCAAAGAGGTTGGGTACCTCAAAGATCCTACCCTATTTCAACCTTCTTAGGACTATCACTTCGCATCACCCCACCTCACACCTGGAGGTATGGCTGCATGTGATCCCTCTACCCACTTGGCTCGAAATTTCCCCCTACTGGAGGTCTCTGCATGAGTGGATGCCTCCATTCGATCTCCTCTCGGCTTCTCCAGTTGTGGCTGCTCCACAACCTCTTGAAGTTTCTTCATCAATTGTGGCTCCTCCACAATTGTCTGAGACTTCTTCTGGCATTGCATGTTGGGAGGTAATTTACTCTCCCTCTCAACCACCAAGACTCCAAATTTTTCCTTGCTCCTCAAGGCTTTGCATGCTTCTTGAACCTCAAGAGCATATAGGTTCTTGACTCGTGAATCGATCTACTTCACCTATCTTATGGTGATGTGTCTAAGGAAAACCTTTCCCTTATTGAAGACAACATCGTAGCCTTTGTCCTCCAACATCGTGATCGATACCAAGTTCTTCTTCAGTCCTGGCACATACTTCACATCTATCAAGGTGATGCGAGCTCCATACTCCCTCTGAAACACAACCGTACCTTCACCAGAAACATGGTACTTTCCATCATCACACATCTCTATGCGCATCTGAAGGTCTTTCTCCTCCAAGGTACTGAACAAACTCTTATCACCGGTCATGTGGAATGAGGCTCCACTGTTAAGAAACCAACCACAACCCATCATCGATGAAACCATGCATGCGATGAGGGTAAAATCCAATTCGAACTGAGAGGCCAATGCCTCACCTTCATATCCTTCCAAGAATCCCTTCTTGGACTTCTTCAATGGACAATTAGTTGCATAATGGCCCACCCTCATGACAATTAAAGCATCTCACTTTAGATTTGTCAATCTTCTTCCCTCCATGGGAAGAACTCGATTTGGAATGAGAATCCTTCTCCTTCCCTTTCCTTGCCTTACTAGCTAAGGCTAGATTTTCTTCATCATCCTTGGATGAAGAATCATCTCTGGTGCTCCTCTCGATCTCCTCTTGCATCAAATCTGACCACAGTCGTTCCCAATCTGACAGTTTCTCTCTTCCATTCACTGAGTCCAGGTAGCTATGCCAGCTCTTAGGAAGACTGAGGAGAGCAAGACTCATATGTCATCATTGGATGTCGTGATTCCTACACTTCCAAGCTCATCTCTGTAGGTGGTGATCTTGTTCATATATGCAGAGATCGTGTTGCCCTTTTCACACTTGATTTTCTGAAGCTTGTCCTTCAGCGCCAACCTCCTCTGGTCATTGTTGTTCTGATATAGATCCTTCAATCTCTTCCACATTGAAACGAAGTCTCCTTCCCACGGAGACTCGAGACAATGCGGTCTCTAACTCCCTCCAGAAGAATCCTCCTCACTCTCGCCACACATTTCTTCCATTCCGCCGATTCTTGGGCATTAGCTGCTACTACCTTGGGGACTTCTTGATCAATGAAATCCTCCAAACCGTTGTCCTCTAATACTGCTTCCATGCGATCCTTCCAGCCTTTGTAATTCGAGCTTCCATCCAGGGCATACTCGAGTCTCAAGCCATTGAAAGCCATTGGTGAACTTTGAGATGTGATAAGAAATCGATTATGTACCTACAATCAAGAACTTCTCCCTTCTCCCTTCTTCATTCTTTGTATGTTGTTCTTTGCTTTTATAAACTTGGCTCCAATACCATGTAGAAATTTCTCTATGGATCAACTAGCTCTGATACCATGTAGAAATTCTCACTGTAGATTAAATTGATTATGCAATGTACTAAAGCAACATACTTAATCTACTTCTACAATCAAACTTGTAGAAGCTTAATAGATTTTGAGCAAGATCAAACAGAACACATATAACAAAGAAGAAGATTCAATCACACATGAAACATAGAAGAATACTCTGGGAAAGCCTTAGTGAAAAACCATGCTATCTGTATTATCATACAACTGGAAATATCTCAGGATTACACAAATCTTTAGCTCTCGAGCCATCCAAATCTCAGTACAATCCCTCACTATTGCTTATAGACAGAATAAACAACACATATGCCTTCCTTCAGTCCTCCAATCCTTCTATTTCCTTACGCAATTTCTCCTGGGTCCTCCAGCTGTAACCTCTGTGATTCTCACCTCACACACAACACTGACCTCTGAAATAATTTCGCAATCCTGGAGGAGATAATTCCTTCTGCATGGATGAGTTTCCTTTATAGGAAAAATCCTCCAACTGATAGTACAATGTCCCTGTCTCTAACTCAACTGGGTCTCTGTCTGAACTGACATGCATGAGTTATTTATGAGAGAATATTCAGTTATCTGGAGAACACTAGTTGCATGCATGCATGCATTAACTAACTGAACTCACAATTAGTTCTTCCAACTATTTGGAACTAATTTAACTGGACTTAACTTAGTTAACTGAGCTAACTAATTACAACTCATCCTTATCTCCTTAATTAAGGGATAACTTCCTCAATCAAAGGGATAACTGTTGCATGTCCTCACAAAGACTTCATGTTTGATTTTCTCCAACTAATTAACTCAAGATGAATTAATTATTTTTCAAACAGCTAGTGAGACTCAATTCAAACTTTAATTCTCAATTTTAATACAAGGACAAATTAAAATTGGAATATAGCACGAAATGCTATTTTTAGCAGTTCTATTTTTTGTTATTTCCAACAGAGTTGGAGTATATCTTGCAATGCTATTTATAGTAATGTTATTTTTAGCATTTCTTATTGCTATTTTCAACAATATATTTGCATTAATATAAAAAGTTGATTTTTGGGCTAGAACCCTTATGTAGGTCTTCATGTTCAAGAATTAAACTACCTTTAGAAGTCCATACTATGGCTAACCTATTCTTATGGCTATTTTTCCCACAATTCCAAAAAGATGCCTACTGTACATCTTACAAAAAAAACCTAACAAAAGCTTATATCTGCATAACATCAAAAAAAATTACTGTGAGAAATTATCTAGAAATGGAAGACCATTCTTCAACAATGACTCCTTGGGGTTAGATGCATCATTCTATTGTATTTGCCCCATGAAATACTATGACTTTTTTCTTTTGAGGCTCTATGTTGTTCCTTGCTTCTTCCTTGTTGTATTGGATACCACTGCAGGAATTTTCCATGAGCTCGGTCACCTTACTATCCATTGATGCCAAATATGAATGAACCTTAGCTTGAAATATCTTCATCTTGCATTGCAACAATTCAAATCTGGCATTCATTAGTAGGTGGTAAGTCTCCCTCTTCTTCCACATATTCTCTATAGTTCAATACTATCAACAATCCTTAAAGTGACTCCAATAATTTTGTCAAGAGCTAGTTTAGGTGGGCATGTTCTTCCTCACAAGATGAAGTCAAGTCTCTACCATGATGAGGCTATATTGTTTCGCTCTTCGAATCCCTGGAGATGGTAGCCAACTTTGCTTGCGAATGGAGTTACTTATCAGAAATGAAAATGGTGGTAAGAGAAGAACTATTGTGAGCCATATATAACATTTGTTGCCCTTGTCTTGCCATCTTGTAGCATTAAATTGCAATGCTTCCAAATCCATATATGAATCTTGGTTGATTTCTTGGATTGAATTTCAAGAGATACATAGGGGGAGTAACAAGAACTTCAGTTTGTGCCATATTGAATGCTGTAGCAAAGTCGAGGCTCTGATCACTTGTGTGATCTCTTTCCTTCCTTGAAATCTTAAAATTTGAGGCCACCTCTACGTGCATGTGAATTCCTCCATAAGCTAGATGTCAATGCATATATTATTGATTTGCATGGTTGGTAAGTTAATGTTGGCTGCTTATCCAACCACATAAGCGTCAGATTACTAGCCATGAGCCACTTGCCTAGGGATATATACATCGCTAAAATCCTTATTGTGAGCTTGTCCTTCAATTCAACTATGTAAACTTTTAGGGATATAATTTTTGACCTTCATTTTAAATATATAATTCATGGAAGACGTGCATTCAATATTTGATGATCTAGTTCTAGTATCCCTTGCTCCAAGGTAGTTCCTAGGTTTGTTAGTGAATTTTCTTTTTTCATTCAAATTTCTATAAACATGAAACAATTCTATTTGCTTAAATCACAGTAGTTGCAGTGCAATTCTTTGTAAAATGGGGGGAGAGTTGAATTTTGTGGTTCTTTAGCTTTTAGCACTTAATGGATCACAATCATAAAGTCTCCAAACACTGGGATTTTGGAAATCTTCTTTTCAATTGTTATTTCCAGTCCCTGCTAGAGCACAAGATATTCAACTTGATTATTGGATGCTACACTCAGGCCCCAAGCATATTGAGTCCTTATTTGGTTGTTGAGGCAAAGGATAACCCCATTGAACCATTTATATATTTAAAATAACAATTTCATTAAATCCAAAATTGAAAATTTAACAAAGATTACCTAGTCAAATTTTAGTAATGACAAACTTAAAAAAGTTGAAAACAAAATATATTTAGCCTTCTCATATGTGTGTGTATGCGCACTTGGGTGATCCCCTCCTCTTTCCCAAAACATTGGAATGAAAGATGATGTCAACCTCAATTTGTATAAGTCATTAATAACTTCAATGGACTTACTAGATTTAAACATATAACTTATGACATCTCTTTTTTATAAGATTCAAACTATTAAATTAACCATCAAAACTATATATGGAAACTTTGTTTACCAAATAAAAATGTCCCATACAATTTTGACAATTTTTTTTTAATCTTTAACCTCTTTAAAAATATGTCCTATAATGATTAGTTCATATAGAATAAGAATTCTACCAATACACGATTCTAAAAAATCCTCAAATCCTCAATGTTACACCATCCCAACTACCGTAATAGGTATTTAAAAATACTATAATTACACAAATAAAGACAAATGTGAATTATATTAAATTTTATATTTAAAATAATTTAAATAAATTAAAACTTTTAATAAAATATAATTATTCAAATTACACTTAGTTAAATATTTGTACTTTCCCATAACCCAAATTTCCACAACAAAAGATGTCTTTTAAAATGCTTTCTTGAAACTTCACTCAAGACTCTCAATATTTCGCCTTTTAAACAAGGTGCCATTTAAAATATTTTCTTGGATTTTTTTTAAAACTAGGTTGCCATATTTTCTTGGAACTTTAATTAGGAAGGAGTGTTATTATTTTATTTTAAAATTATTTTTTATTAAAGAGTAATTTTTTAGTATGAGGTAGATCTTAAGTAAATATGTAAATAAAAATATTTAACATGTAATGTTTAATATTTAATATTTTAATCTAATGTTAGCTTTATACATAATAATCTAATTACTATAGGTCAATTTTTTTTATAAATTATCATTTGAAATTTTTAATTTAATATCGGCCTTAAACATTTTTAATTTAATGTTTATACACGTACTTTATATATACATTTCCTCGCATTCTTCACATATATTTTTCGGTGAAAGAGTTCCGAGGCTCGGTGAAGGAGTTAAACACGTACTTTATACATACACTTCCTCGCATTTTTTGCATATATTTTTCGGTGAAAGAGCTCTGAGGCTCGGTGAAAGAGTTAAACACATACTTTATATATACACTTCCTTGCATTCTCCGCATATATTCTTCGGTGAAAGAGTTATGAGGCTCGGTGAAAGAGTTAAACACGTACTTTATATATACACTTCCTCTACGATATAAGACCATAAGGCTCGCATCTTTGGTGATTAGTTCCGAGGCTCGCTATATCCAAGGCAGAGGCTCGCATATACGACATAGGCTTACATATATTCTTCGGCATTTAAACCCAGTTTTGAGGCCCACATCTTTGGTCTGCGGGCTATGGTGTGCACGGGCTATTTGCAGTCAGGTTTGCTGATATCAGGTGCACACATTCCTTATCTTTTTCTTTTTCTAATACATATTTGCTCATAGAATTTCAAGAATGAATATTTCACCACAGCTACCAATGATTACCAAGCGCAGACCTAGCACAGTTACTTTATAAGGCCTTTATGAGTATATAGAGTCTTTAGAGAAACATAGAGAAGAAAGAGAAGCCAAGCTACAAAAACAGTTAGAAGCCATGCTGGAAAATAAATTTGCATCTCTTGAAGACACGATCCAAAAATAAATAGAAAATAAAATAGAACTACTGGAGAATAAAATGGAGGCAATGGAGACTAGATTGCAGGTTATAGAAAAACAAAACCAAGATACTAACCAACCATCCCAGCAAGGAGATGTTGATACTTTAGAGAGTCTTAAAATGAAAGACATGATTAAAGAACTAGAAGAAAAAGTTAATAGCCGCCTCACCCTAAATAATGTGGTAGATAAGTTAGATATCAAACCAATTAAAGATGAATTGAAAAAATTAATAGAATTAGACCTCGAACGTAACAAAAGGGCCTTGAACCTTATAGTCTTCGGTTTAAAAGAGGAAGTAGATGAGGATACTTTAGCCTTATTCCAGACAGAATTACATAATAGATTACAAATTGAAACAATGTGTCTCACATAAGCAACAAGGTTGGGGAAATTAACCGAGAATAAAGGAAGACTAATCCGCATAATGGTGAGCTCCACTAATTATAAGTACGACATACTTAGTAAAACCTCGAGTCTAAAAGGAACGAGAATATTCATAAATGAAGATCTCATTCCAAAAGATCAAGCAGAATTAAGAAAGGAGGTTCAAAAGGTAAAAGAAGCTAGAAAGGAAGGAAAATGGGCAATAATCAGAAATAGAAAAGCCTTTATTTGAGATAGAAACCAAAAAGATAGTAATCAATAGCAATTAAACATGCTTCGGATCCTTTCTTGGAACTGTTAGGGCTTCCCATGGAACAAAGGCCCCAAGTTAAGTTGGATTTCAAATGATGTTGATATTATTTTGCTTGTTGAAACTTGGGAGCATGAAGAATCTAAGGTCCCTAACATAGATGGCTTTACGCTATGGTCTACGTGGAACAAGTGATCCTCCCGTAGAGGCATTGGGGGAATAACTTGTTACATTAAGAAGAACATCTCCCCCCATGCTAGGATTTATAAAAACGACCCTCACAACCAATATAGTTGGATAGAGATCAGTGACATTAATAATAAAAAGTTCTACATAGCAATATGTTATTTTCCCCCCATCAATTCTAACTTCTATAAGAAGAAGAATCTAGATAAAACTAACCCTTACAATGGTTTAGAGAATGATATTTCTAGCGTAAGGAATGACGGTAATATCCTTTTAATAGGTGACTTTAATGCTCGAACTTCAAACAACCAAGCTATTATTTTAAGCAATCATTCCAACCCTAATCCTCTTTGGTTAGACGAAGACCCTACTCTGGCTAGTAGGTACAAAAGGAGCTCTGAAGACCTCAGGTAAAATTTGTTTGGGTCAAAGTTAGTCAAGCTTTGTAGTGCTTAGGATCTCATAATTTGCAACGATCTAAAGAAGTGGCCCAATTCCAGCAAGATGACTTGCATCCATGGACTTGGTAGCAATGTGGTAGACTACGTTATTTCCGATCTCCCATTATACAACGAAATAGTAAATTTTGACATCTTAAACGATCATGAACCTGACTCTGATCATAGGCCTTTACTTATAACTCTCAATTTTGTCATGCATAGAGTTCCCACAGAAAATAATACTTACACCCAAAAGAACTAATATTTGATATAAATAAAAACTATCTCTTTCTAAATGAATTAAAAACTAATTTGCTTCCTTTATCTAGTATGGACAACATAGAAGACCTCTATCATAATTTTAATACAACCCTCTCATATTCTATTAACAAGTTCTCAATTGAAGTTTCAAATAATAAAAGAAATAGCAAAACCGACCCATGGTATGACAAAGATTGTCAAAGTGCGAGGAGAGCAATTAAGGAAGCTATTGATGAATCTCTTAAAATGGACAAGATAAAAATATACAAAGCCCTAACTAAAAGGAAAAAGAGGCAGTACATTCGTCAAAGACAGGAGAATCTCTTACACCTCTTTAAGGTAGCTCCTAAGAAATTTTGGAGGCAGATTCTGACTAGAAAGACTAAAGATAATAATAAAATTGCTCTTCATGATTGGAATTCCTATCTTAAGAAGCTTTATGAATCTCCAAATGTCATGGATAATTTGGAAACCCTGCTCACACGAAAGAAGTTTTCTCTTTAGAAGACATTAAGTTTGGGGTTAATCACCTAGCTATTGGGAAAGCTAAGGACATTGAAGGTTACCAGGTGGAAATCTTAAAAATTGGAGGTCCTGTTCTCATCCCCCACATCCGCAAGCTTTTCAATCAAGCAGTCAAGCAAGGGTTCCCTAAACCCTGGACTAAGAGCCTCATTATCCCTATTTTAAAAGTGGGGATACAAATAACTGCTCTAATTATCGGACAATTATGATCAACCCTCTCTTAGGCAAGTTATATGGTAGTATTTTGGAAAATAAGTTAAGCATATGGCTTGAAAGTGAAGGTAACCGGGCTAAAGGCCAAGCAGGTTTCAGAAGGCATCACTCAACAACAGACCACCTCATTACGCTTAGGATCATTGTGGAGGATTGTCGTAATGATAAATCCAATTAATTTTGTTGCTTTGTGGACTTTAGAAAGGCTTTTGATACGATTCCTAGATACAACCTTTTGAATAGATTAGAAGAGCTAAAGGTTCCTCTCGAGTTGAGAGCTGCCGCAATAAGGTTATACGAGAATGTAATTGCCAAGTTAAAGAGCAATGAGGGGTGGTCGAAAGATATTAAGTGTAACATCGGAGTTAAACAAGGTTGCCCCCTCTCCTCTATTTGGCATTTACATCGATAAGATCGAAGGCTATTTAGAGGAAGCAGGATGTGATGGCACGATCTTAGCTGGCATAGTTGTCATCCTTCTTCTCTATGCTGATGATATTGTTCTTTTCGCAAGGTGCCCATCTAATCTTGATAAGCAACTCAAGCTTCTTAAAAATTTCTGCTCTACCATGGGTATGACTGTTAACATTGACAAAACAAAAGTTATGATTATCAAATCCAAGAAGGATACTTACGCTAATTTTATGTATGACAATAATAACTTGGAGGAAGTGTATTCTTACAAGTACCTTGGAATTGATATTCATCACAAGCTCAATTGGAACCATAGCATTGAGAAAAGGATTAATGGGGGGTGGAAAGCTTATTTTGGTCTTGAAAATAATTGTAAAACGACAAACCTCGTAATGTGGGATAAACAGAAGTTCCTTTTTGGAACTTTAGTCACTCCTCTTGTCCTATATGGATGTGAGGTTTAGGGTTGCAGCATCTCTAGAGAATCCTGGAGAAAGATTGAGCAAATCCAAAAATAATGTATAACCTGAAAATTAAAAGCAATACACCCTTTCCTATTCTCCTTATAGAAGCAAGTCTTGCCCCTATCGAGAGCCTAGCTATGATTAGGCTTTTGTTGTACAAGCACAAACTCAATAACATAGGAGATCATAGACTTCCTAAGCTAGCTTTAAATTCCAGCCAAAACCACCTAAGGCTCAAATGGGGGTGGTATAAAGACATGAGGGCCTAGTTAAACTATTGGGAGATCGACGAGAATGATGCATTGCAAAACATTAATAACATTAAAAATATTGTTACCTCTAAGTTCAAAGAAAAAATGTGGTGTGAGAAAGATTTAGCGGCTAAAAAAAATTAAGTTATTCTAAGAAGGTCATCAACCCTACCCTAGAAGATCAAAAGTATCTCTCTATTTTAACTAGCTCAAAGAAGAAAATTAATATAGCAAAGATTAGAACGAACTCTCATGAG
>APFE030263441.1:58897-73177 GCA_000404065.3 Pinus taeda | reverse complement strand
AATAGTTTAAAAGGCCATGTAGTCTAACTAATAGAAAAAATAACCCTTTTCCAATTTTTTTTTTTTAAATAATTTTGTCCAAAATTATAAGTTTAAGTTGTTTAATATGTAAAGATCAAATGCCACAAGGATTTTTTAAGGTGTCGAATTTATTTATGCATTCAAAAGTCCATTTTAAAGAACAAGAAATCACAATCTTACTAAAAATGGTGGGATTTCGACCAAAAAGTAATTTAGTATATTAGTTGGACAATGCCCTAAAACCCCTCGAGATACTTTAATTCTACATATTAAACAACATAAACTCAATTTTTTAAAATTCTCTGCCATATTTTAATTAAAATTAACAATAAAAATGCCCTGGAAAGAGCTATTTCATTTATTAGTTAAAAAAAAAACAAAAAAAACAAAAAAACAAAAAAAAAAAACACTATAATTACATCCGACCCTTCATAAATTTTAATAATTCAACTAACAATTATTGCAAACCATAATGTTTAAAAAAAAAGTGGAATCACATGGCATGAACCACAACCTCAAATAATTGCATTGATACTTGAAACTTTCCAAGAGGGTTACCTATCCTTTTTGACAACATCACATAATAACCTAGAGTTCCTAAAAACATCATCCATTATTTACTAAACTTAGAATTTTATAAGAGAGGGAACCCTTAATGAATGATTCATGAGCCATAATACTTATAAGGTTGGTTTTGTAAATAACTAACAAATTAAGTTGGCATGACCATGGAGAAAGACCATTTGGTTAATCATAATGAGAGTGGATGGGTGCAAGTCTAAGATGATATAATTGATGCTACACAATTTATTTCATTAATTTCAATCTATTTCTTCATCCATGTGAGTATCATTTAATGAGTGCCAAGTGGAACATGTAAGCAAATGATAAATGGATGAAAGCTGTAAATGTGATTTCTTATTAGTTTTAAGGAGCAGTCTTTAAGTGCGATTTTTTGATGTTTCTGATGGATTTTTGCCCAGTGGAAAAATTTGTGGCTAAATCTTGATTTCCGTTGTTTAAATTGGTTTTTTTGGATTCAACACCCTCAAAAACCTCTGTGGCACTTCGATTCTGAAGAGTTCACCTGCCAAACTTGCCATTTCAATGAAACCTTGCCAGATTGTAGACAAATTAGATCGGAAAATAAACCGGAAAACTTTCCAAAAAGTCAAACTTAAAGACTACTCAGTTTTAATCCCAGTTCTTCACCTCTGTGAATACCACTTAATGCAATAATTGTCATGTAAATTTCAAACTCACGAGAAATAAATCTATATGTACAAGTCTCATATAGGATTATCAATGCTCTGGGGTTCACTTCATTAATTTCAATTCTAATTTTTTACGTACTTAAACATTACCAACTTCACTATTTTCAAGAGGTTAACTATTTTCAAGAGTGTCATTTTATAGTTTTGACTTTTTTTTTTTGGGAGAATCATAAACCAATTTGATCCTAATACAAAATTTTCATTATTTAAATTACATTTTTAAATGTTTAAATAAATTTGGTGTGGTGAAAAATCCTTGAGATATTGAAATTATGTAAACAACATATTTCAAACTGCCGTTTCCAACAAATCCCTACGAAATTTTATATAAAATTAACCAAAAAAAATATAACAAATAAAAAATTAAAACATAAAACAATTACATTATTATATTTTCAAAAATAATAATCCAAAATAATTCATTTAATTATTCTCACTTTTTTTTTTTCCTTTATACCATGGGTCACTCCTTTTCTACATTAGCCTAGATCCATCTTAACTCAGGGTCTAGCAAACTTAGCCTAGATCCATCTTAACTCAAGGTTTATCAAACTTCCAAAAAGATCAAATCTCTAAAGGTGCAAACCTTTTTTGAATGTAAAATTTAAGAAAAAAATTGTAGATAATAGATTTTATCCCTCTAAACAGATGATACATCCAAAATTAAAATAAACCTAAATTAATTTAAGAATTAAAAATTATAATTATTAATTTTATTTTTGATGTAATTTGACCAAGTATTAAAATATTTACAAAAACAGATTCTTACATACTTGTGTTTCCATTAAAAAAAATATTATTATTCCTCGGAACACCCTAGCTATCTTAAATATAATTATATTAAAAATTAATTTGCATTAATAAAAATATTTAAAAAATAATTAATTTAATTATTTTTTCTCCTTTCCTGCCATAATACAAGTACAATAATATTAAAATTAGATTTACATTAATAAAAATATTTTAAAAAGTACTTACCTTTTAGCCATGTGCGAATTTCAAACTTACCCTGCTTAGAGTCGGTTCTCCTTCTAGATGAATTTGTCAACAGAATCAGGCCCGATTTTTAGTTCTAATCCTCAGTTCGGCTAATTGACATTTGTTACCACAATATTTTACCTGAATCCAATCTCATCCTCGAGCTGAAATCATGGATCATGCACACGGTGCGCCCTATTTCCTTGCCTTAACCCCAGTATACACTTCGACCGCAATCTAATGCTTGGTCAGGTCAAATTCAAGGCGGATCTCAATTATGATTCACAATCAAAGCTTTGAACTTATAGTCTACTGCCCACGGTCGAAACAATTTTGCTCTCCGTTGGTCGCGGTAAAAGCCTAGGAGTTCGGCCCTGCTTTCTTTATAAAAGGGTTCCGAAATTTGGCTGAGTATTGATGTCCAGCCGAAAAGTTTGGTTAGAATGTCCCAACAAATCTGACATGACATGTAGGACCCTTTTATTTCGGGCACTCTAGTTCCTTATGTTCCATTTGCTTCCTTCAAATGAATTCAGCTCTGTATGTCTTCTGGTGGGCAGAGCGCAGAAGTAACTGAACAACAATTGCAAGATTCTGAATGGAGTAAAGATTCACGTCTCTTTGGCTACTCTGTAGTGGAAGGAACAGCGGGTGTTTACATCTTCTACCAGGAGACGAAGTAGATCATGCACTGAAGGTATGTTTTTCAGCTTATCAATCTTCTATTTTCTTTTGAATCCGACGATTTCTATTCCGTTTTTTTCTCTCTTTTCTTCTTTTTGAAATTTGAATAAGGCTGAGCTGAGCATTGTGATGATATCTAGTTTTGTGCTTTTGTCGCCAAGGAAACAGCCTAATTGCTGCCATGATATGTTGGTTTGTAGATCAGTCCATTTTTTATGCTAACTGGTCCCAAGTCAATATCTGATGTGGGTATATCACACAATTTCATGCCTAGACGAAGCTCATGTTTAAGGAGGCCACTGTGTAGAAATCATAACGTGAATAGAATGAATAAGAACCAGTGCAAATTCAGATTCATATGCTGATAATCTTGTTTCTTGTTTGGCCAGATGCACATTAATGTGAAACCACATAACATAGAACACATTTAAAGGTGTTTAGCTTTGTCTAACATGATTGATTTTCAGATATAAGCCATTCATCTGCCTCTGTTGCATGCTTTGTGTTCTATAAAGGCATTTGCAAGCATTTTTATGTGTTTTCTCTTTTAGTTATGGATCGGTAGTCTACAGCCTGGGTATCCATCAACATTTCATCTATGCGTGTCGCAGTGCACTGAATCTAGATGGTGGATTGTATACATTGAATATGGATACTAGCACAGAGCCATTTAAACCAGGGTTTGATACGCAGCTTGATGTTGCTAAACTCGAGGGTGACGTGTCAATAACCGGAGTTCAAGATATGCAACCGCGAGGTTCATATCAGACCTGGGCTTAGATAGGTTTGCACTAGCTTATAATCTTTCAAACGTGATCTTAATGGGTATAGCTTTCTAATGGGTGTAGCTTTCATTGCAGCTGCACTTTATCTAGAGGAGCATCAGGAGAACTGAATCACTGTCATCTGTTTGAAATGGCTCTTGGGAAATACGGCCGCAAGGAAAAACGTCCGTCTTCTTGTTTTTCATCAGTGGCAGTGGTGGTTTTTGTGGGATTCTGCATGCTTGGAGCGTGGGCGTTAATGTCCATATCTGTGGTGCCAACACAGAGAATTAGCTCACCTGTTGCAAGTACTAATGCAAAAGTGAACGAGAAGTTCAATGATTTGCAGGATTTTGAAGACAGCCAAGGAGACCTACCGGACAAAGCCATCAAAGGGGATGACAGTGCCGAAAAGACATCAGAATTTGACCAAAAGGCACAATCTCTTTCAGGTGCTGCAGATGAATTAGGAAAGGTACCAAGAGAGCAATCTGATGAAGGAAAAACTGGTGAAGAAACGAATATCAATCGGAGAGATGATGAAAAGCTGACTGCAGCGGGGAATAAAGATGCTGATGAAAAACTCTTTGAGAAATTAGATGATAAAGATAAGAATTGGGAAAACGAAAAGATTAATGATGGTTTAGCAGGAAAGGTTGAAGGTGATGCCGGTGAAAGTAGGGGTGGCCAGACTAAGGAGGATGTGGCAAATCTGAATGAAAATGGACAGTCAAAAAAAGGAGAGAAGGTTATGGATTCCGGGTTGGATAATAGATTGCCAAATACTGGAGAGTCTGAGATTCTGAAGGAAAACAAACTTGAATCAGTGGACTGGGAGACACATGACACTGAAGCTAAGAAAGAAAAGTCTAGTCAAGCCGTATCCAACTCAGATGATGAGAAAAAATCTTCACAATCTGAGGATCGGACTACAGATCAGAAGTTCTCGGTGGACACAAAAACTAGCAAGCAGGCTGAATATGGTGAGGAAAAGTCAAAGGAATTGAAGAAGGAACAAAAAGAACAGGGTAATGGAGATCTAGGGCACCAATACAGCTGGAAACTTTGCAATGTCTCATCTGGTCCAGACTACATTCCTTGTCTTGATAATGAAATGGCTATCAGACAACTTCGCAGTACTGCACATTATGAGCATCGAGAAAGGCACTGTCCTGAAGTTCCCCCTACATGCCTAGTTCCTCTTCCTGAAGGATATAAGAAACCAATAACATGGCCCACAAGCAGAGCTAAGGTTCTCTCTCTCTTCCCTCATTGCTTGACTGAAATTAACTCATCTCTGTACCATTTTATCTCTATTATGACTTGTAAAATAGACTTAGAACACATTACTGATTGTTAGATTCTTATTTATTGTGCAGATATGGTACAACAATGTTCCTCACACCAAACTTGCAGTTGTAAAAAGAGCTCAAAACTGGCTTAGGGTATCAGGGAAATATCTTACTTTCCCTGGTGGTGGAACACAGTTCAAACACGGAGCTCTTCATTACATTGATTTTGTTGAAAAGGTGAATCCTTATCTGAATACACATTTCAGACATTGAGGTTTTCTAGCGTACATGATCTGTCATTTTTTGCACATTTTTGTGTAACATCCTAATAATGTTTTTGTTCTCATTCTTTACCTCTGCTTGCATGCCCAAGTGTACATGGATCATAAATAATTTTTGCTGCCTTGTATATTCTAGTGGAAAATTCATGGGGCAAACTCATGGGGTTTGTTTCGAGTGCATTTCCCCTATTTCACACTTGCAAATATTTCGACTCAAAAGGCAGGATGTATATACTATATATACTTGTTTTGGGTTGTTGTGGGTATTTCTGATGGTTGAATAGCGAGCAATTCAGGCAGGAAGGATTCTTGGTGACCCCCTTCAATTTCTGCTTCAAATTTTCCTTAGAGGTGGCCACGTCTTTTGGTCCATGTCTGTCAGCTCTCCCTTTTTCTTTTTTCTATAAGGCATCCCCAAATCTCGTCCTTTTTTATTCTTTTCACTATCTGCTTTTATTGGCTCTTCTATCTTTTTCTAATCTCCTTCTGTGCTGACCCCCACTCTCCATAATGATTATGTAGATCACCTTTTGCTTTGGTGAGTAATTGTTAAATTGTTTCATTTACTTGATTGCTTCTACGTAATCATCCCTTGTCCTTTCATGTCATCCTCCTTGCTTTTGGATCATGATGACATTGATGTGGTGTCCTTCCCCACCATAATTGTGGGAATGCTGTGAATGGATGTCCCTGCATTTTGAATTATCTCTGCTGTCTCTCTCTCTTCATTATATGCCAAGCGTAATGGGGGTCATGGCAGGGTGGAGTCCTTGATTTTTCTTTTTTTTGGCGGGGGGGGGGGGGGGGGTAGTTTTTTGCATTTGTTTTTGGTGGTTCTTGGCACATGATTTTCACTCTTAGTAGTTTTGTTGCACATGGTTTTTAGCCCATGGTTTTTTAATTTTGGTTAAGGAATTAAAGTTATAATCTGTTGGAAACCTAATCCTTGAAGGGTTATGGTAATTTGTCATATTCACTTGAGCAGGAACATGAAAGTCTCAAGGGAATATGAATAGGTGTCGGGAGTCCAAAAGACCTTTTGAAAGATGAATCCAAGTGTTAAAAACATTGTACTTATATGCGTATCATTTCAATAATATGCATTACATGCTTGCCTTACTCTCTTCTTCAATCTTGTGTCTCAAACAGTGGAATCAGAGCATGGTTGGCGAACTCCATTATTCCCGCTCTGTTTATCTACCAATCTCTAAGTGGTGTGTAGAAACTCCTTTGCGCATTGTGTTTTTGGTATAAAGGCCTCTACTCATTGTGCTTTTGGTAGCAACATTTCTGAGGTTTGACCTTCCCTCTGTCTGTTAGTGTAGAACTGTCTCTCCTTTAGGTATTTTTATAATTCCGGTTCCTTCGCCCCATGTCCAACAATCTCAGTGTACTTTGTACAGGTGGGCTGCTTTTTTTTGTCTCCCTTGTGTCAATTCGTGTCTCTGTGGCATTACCTGTCCTATGTTCACCTCATTTGTCATGCATCCTGAGAAATTCAAGCCATTTTCAAGCACAACTGTGAGAAGAGTGCCTTACCGGGCTGATGGAGATGAGGGAGACATAGTAGAAAGTGGGTATCCTATGCAAATTTGAGAATACTGAAGGATTTTGAGGGCCAATTAACAAGACAGTAGGAGAAGGCATGGCCCATCTACATGTTGAGTTGTGCAGGGAAGGAGAGTATCCCAACATTGGGCTTGGCAATCTTGTGAAGAGGTCGCCAATGTCATGACCAAAACCCTAGAATAAATTAATATGTAGCGACATTCATTTCCATAGGTTGTAGGAGGTTTTCACCTAATTCTCTATTTAAGTTCTTACTTTGTGAGCAAAGAAAAAGTAATGCCTCCAAAGATGTTAGCGGAGTATGCAAAATTGGCTAGGGGTTGCATGAGACATGGAATTGTGAGGAAAGTAGGGTTGCATGAGACTTGGAGTCGTAAGAAAAGTAACCAGTGGGTTTGATGTGACTCCCCAGTATGATTTTCATTGCTTTCCATCACAGGTCCAAAGATAATCACCTCTTGTATAATGTTTTCAATTATAGCAGAAGAAAAGTTGCATCTTCAAATCTATTAAAAAACTATATATGCATATTTGTTTGTAAACTTTCAACGCATTCTTCAAGGTCGATGACCTCGATTTCCTTTATGTTGTTATCGGGAAGGAGACACAGAATGAAGGGACGTTTGGAGACGTGAATAGAATCTCAGTTGACTTCCTTGAAGAATGCACAGTTTTTGATGTGATGAGCTTTGTGGCAGAAGACCAGTCTCTTCTCTAGTTCTTTTTCCAGCAATCTAAGAAGGGGAGTGTGTAATGATATCTAGGGTTCAATGAATTGGGATTTCTTGATTAGGATATTGTAGAAAGTTTCCTTTTGAATGATCCATTTGAAGGGTGTGTAACCGTAGAGCATCCCATGGAGTGGAATTTGCCATTTGGTAAACCTTGCCTGTAGTTAATCTCATCAAAAGCATAAATTCATTGAGCAATAAGTATGAGACATTAGATTTTCCAGTGAGTTGTCTAACAATAGCTATTTGCACATTTCTGTTGAAGAAGGGACCAAGGAGGTGTTTCCTAGGCATTTATCTTTTTGGCCTAGGAAGACACATTAATTACCTTTTGTCTAAATGACGTTATGAGTTTTATTAATGTAATAGGAGCTAAAGTATTTTGTATGAGTCATGTATTATGTACTTTTATTTATTAAAGTCGCGTGTTTTAAAAGTGACTTTATGAGAAAAGTACTAAGTACAATTTTTTTTTTTGGTTTCCTAGGTATTTATCTTTTTGGCCTAGGAAGACACATTAATTACCTTTTGTCTAAATGACATTATGAGTTTTATTAATGTCAAAGGAGCTAAAGTATTTTTTATGAGTCATGTATTATGTACTTTTATTTATTAAAGTCACATGTGTTTTAAAAGTGACTTTATGAGAAAAGTACTAAGTACGATTTTTATTTTATTTTTTAATTTTAATTTTATTTTATTTTTCGTAAGGAAAAATCGTAATTTCCATTAATAAAAGTGAAAATTAGATGCTGTAGATGCTAACAGCATATAAAAAATGAGGACTGCTGTATCAAATCCTAACAGAAGTTCAAACCATCCAAAAAGCCAAAGTCCATATATCATGTTACAAAAAAACATCAGAGCCTGTTATAACAGGACTTTATAATAGCAAAAAACATATAGACATATCTGCATATATTGTTCTAGAAGAAGCCTGTAGTAACTTGATCATATATGCAGTAAAGCCATAGATAAAAAACAAGACTGTCAGAATCATTTCCGTTCTGCTGCAACCTGCAAACCCTCAATAAAGGGTTGATGGTCGTACTCGAAATGATCTATGCCAACCTGTTCTGTAATCTGCCAAGTACTCATGCTTGCTGTGCAACCGGCTAGAAAAGCTCGTCAGATATAACATTTCGTTCCTTGTAAATGTGTTGACAGAAAATGTATTCAAAATTTCCTTTAATCCTCAAAACATCCTCAAGAATAGGGCTGAGTGTGTGCATGTGACATACAAAATTTTCATTGAACCAATTTATTACCACCCTGGAATCGCTAAAAACTTGCAGCTGGCGGCACCCTTTTTCGAAGGCAAAAATAAAGAGAAATTTCAAACTTAACAATTCAGCAAAGTTATTTGAGCCCTTCCCTAAGCCACTTTTGAGTTTAAAAGAATGATGCTCATTTAGATGAAGAATGGCATCTCCTCCACATTGACCTACTACTTGCGAGAAACCATCAAAATAGGCCCAAAGGCTGGATCTGTCCACTTGTTCTTCGCAAACCTGATGAGTTCTGTTGACAACAGGATCTAGAATGAGTTCATATATGGCAATAATATTACCTGTCATCCTATCATTGCACATCGGTTTATCTTAAAAATAATATTATCTCTACCGAGCCATAAGCCCCAACTGATGATAGGAGGAAGATTTCACAACTTTTTAATATCAACCGCATGCTACCAAGCTTTCCATGCTTCCCTGAAGGACTCACCTTGCCATTGTTATCTCACTGCCAACGCCTCACATACCTTCCTCCACACCTGGATAGAAACAGGGCCCTGGAGGAATAAGTGATTCCTCTGCGTTTTTACAAAAGGGGTAGCTGCTCGGACCAACAAAGCAACGCTTTTGGAGATTGTCAGCTGTAGGAATTCTGTTTTTGAGAAGGCAACCCTGGATGGAAAATTTCAAATCCTATCCTGGTTGTGCTACATCTGCAAATCTCAAAAATATCTACTTTGCTATTCACAACTGTGTCAGGATTAATTTTGTTCAGTTGTAAGGAACACCTCAAACTCGCAACAGTAACACTTTTGTTCCATGGCCTAGAATTTAGAACCGTGCCCAATAAAAGCTTTAATACACAACATTGGGTCCACGATGGTTTTGGTTCGGATCTGCTTTCTTTGGGTGTTCAGTTCTATTTGGGAGTTCGGGCTAATTAGCAATGGGCGCTTTTGTCAAGGTTTCAATGGTCCGGTCCTGGATTTGTTTTGGCTGGGTTCCACCTATGTCCAAGACTTTTGTAATGACTTCAACACGATCCTTGTATTGGGTTCTCGACGATGAATTGTGATTGCTGATCCCTATGGTTGATCAATGATCAAAATGTACTGTTCGCTTCGACTGTAACAAAGGGTTTTCTTTGTGAGATTCGATGGAATCCAGTCCTGATTCCTCCCAGACTGATCCATGACTGCCTTACCTCCAACCATGAAGTGATTGTCTTCTAAGACATGAACAAAGGATTAATACATTCACACAGTCAAACACTTGAAAGAGCACACACTGTATATAGGGTTTACATAAGGCCTGTCTCCTCTAACTGGCCTGATTCACATTCAATTGGCCTCTGTCTGGCCTCTTGGCCTTGCTTGGCCTACTTCTGCCAATCTTCTCTAATTGGCTTCCCTTTCAATTCTCTCCCTATCTATCAATCAATGCCTTATTTATTACAATATTTACTATCAGAGGATTCTGAAACCAGAAGTGGTTTGGATCCAGAAAATCCTCGCTCAATCAATCTCTAGGATCCTTAAAATCCACGAAATCCTCAAGATGCCTACAACTCACCCTGAGATCTCTCTGACTCTGACAAACTCTTAAGATCTGTTCTAACAAGACAGATCTGATTTCAATGTACTTCAATCTTCAGTACAACTAATACAATTCTTCTAGAATTAAACAAAGAAACATAGGAAATTTACAATAATTTAGAAATTAGGGAACCCACTCCCTTAGTAAAATAAAGACCTATGAGGCCGCATCAACTTGGTTGATTTTGGAGGTAAAATGCTCCTGCATCAGTTTCTGTTAAGATCCACTTGTTGTCAATAACAGGGAAGGTTGTATCTCTCTTTGGGGACAACATTGGCTTAGTAATTCCTATTCATCCATCATAACATGGGTAAGCTTCTTAGAAGTTCTTTGAGAAATCTAAAAAACGTAATGCTCCATCTTGCACAGCGTAACTTACTCATTCCATTCAAGATGATATTTTTGTCGAGCATTTCATTGAAAAGTTGAAAATCTTTTGATCCTAATTAAAATCCTAGTTTTTTTAAAAATAAAAATGGATACCTTTTGTGTTAACAACAAAAATAGGGGTGTTGCTGAGCCTCCTCATACAAACAAAAAAGGAGATCCACAGTTCAAATTCTCTATAGATATCAAAAACCAAGGGCTGATAGGTAATCCTTGATTGCCGTATGTTCAAAAAACCTGTTGCAAGTATCAACTGATTGGCTTGTATACAACCTTACTAACTGCCCAAACAGAAATGAAGTCTGGAAACTGTAAAGGTAATCAAACATTTTGGTTGCTAGTGCCCAGCTGGGCTGATTTACTTCTTCCTGTCATTGAAGATGGAAGAGAGGGGTCTGTAGTCCTGGTCCATTCCATTTGCTGGTCCACTGGGTCCTTTTCTATGGCTGCTGCTTGGTCATGTCCAAAAGAGCCAACTGAAGTTGATGGAGTTGCAGTTCTCAACTCTTTCAATCCAAGCTTTCGCTCTAATTCCAAGTACTTTGCTTTCTCCTGAAGATCCTCAATCATGTCTTTGTCTTCTAGCTTTCTCTTTTGCTTTCTTCTCAACCTCCAAAAGGACGATGTTTCATTTTTGTTTTTCTTATTGGGCTTTCATCTTAATCAATTGACTTTGGGTTGCCTTTATACCCGTTCCATAATTCTATTCCCAATCATTTTTCCAGGTCTCTTGTCTTCCTATTCCTAAAGCTAATGTTTCTTGACTATCATCATTGTGTCATTCACACCTTCAGTTTGGATCTCAAAGAGTAGGGTGCTGACAGAATGCACATCTATTTGGATGGTCATATATATCCATTTCACAATTTCCAGAGATAGATTCCAGAGCTAAGGCCCCATAGTACACAAATTAAACAAATATTTTGTTACGCTTGTAACATCAAAATCTAGCTCCCTTGTATGATGTCAAGTTCCAAGCATCAATGAGCTATTTTTGTGCACAAGGATGCTTGGAAGCGAGGAGCGGAAGCACAAACGAGGAACAACAATTTTTAAAAGCATCTGGGTTGGGTGTGATTCAGGAGTGAATTTTATATAATATATATTTTGATTCATATTTGTCAACAAAAGCATGTAGAATGATGAATTTGTTATAAAAGGCATAAAAACATGGATAAAACCATATAACAACAATCATCTAGTAGTTATAATCTTCATCAACCGCAGGTCCACAAGTTACAACATCTCAATTCTCATGATTCATCAATCTTAAGAGTTTCAAAATTCAATATATAACATTTGTCATCACTAAAGTTGTACTTGTAACCAATGTCACAGCGTTCGTCGAACTTGAAACTTGAGGTTCTGTTGACGGTGCTAGACCCGCCAACATTTAGGGGATCTCCCCGATATGAAATCTTGTTAATTTTAGGTATGTTCTATGCTTGAGCAATTTATTTAAATTTTCACTGTTAGCAATCACATCAGCATTACGATAAACTGCAGATAGAACATAAATACAAAACGAAGAAGACAAGCCAAGACAAGAGGACACAAGATATGGCGCGAGCCAGGGACAAACCCCACAATGTGTGGGGAAACCCTTTGATCAAATCTTCTTTTATCTTCAAAGTTCAGCAGAGAAAGAGAGAGAGAGTACATTACAACAGAAGTCAACACTTTGATCTATGACTTATCTAGATCTAAGCATAGATCATCTTCTATAATGATGAGATCAGTGGAAGACATTTTGCTTCAACTGATTCTCAAGGTGACTCCTTCACCTATCATCGTTCGGCATCTCGTCCATTTGCTGTACCTTACAGTGTAGCACCAACATACTGCATCATGCATCATCATGTAGCTCATGATCACTATGCTACCTATACATCATGTTGTCCATGATCTCATACAACATTATGCTGTCCTTTATGTCCATGTCATGTTACAGCAACATCATACAACCATCTAACAGCTTTAGATCTCAACTGTATAATGCATGACAACTTCATATATTATGGTAATAGTCTGAGCCCTCAAATACTCATACGAAATCACAGTCTTCCTGTAGCAACAGCAGATCTGGTCTTCATGCCTCTTTTTCTGTGTATTCATGCCTCCTTTGCTGCATCACTGAATTGCAGCTCTTCCATGACACCTAACTGTCCTTCGTATCACTGTAATCACTGTTCTTGATTACTAGGCTTCAGAAGGATCCAAATTCCTCTCACTGCAATGACATCTGAAGTTACTTGACTGTAACCATCCACCAAAACAGAGATCCGAATTGTGTGATGAATGTACTAGAGGTCCGAGCCCATCACTGTTCTTTCCATCCGAAAATATCCGAACTGTTGACAGTGATTACCCTCCGAAAATCTCAGAATAATCCGAATTCTCTTACTGTGCCAAGGATCTGAATTTATCTCTGTTTTACCCATACGAAAACCTCAGAGATATCATCGAACTGTTGACTATACTTCATCATCGAAACTTTAGAAGAAGTCCGAACTTGTCTTCTATTACTGCCGTTAGGGTATGGCTAGACCAGCCTCAACTGTGTCTTGATGTTTCCTCCATGACTGTAATTTAGGGCTGCGTGTAAGGCCTTCACCTTCACTGCGTTTAGGGCATCATCCAACGTATATCTTAGGTGTCCCTCCTTCTCCAAAAACCGAAGACGTGGAGAGGAGGAGAACACATGAAGAGAATGTGTGATACAAATGATTTCAAGTCCTATATATATATACTAAAACGTAGATGATGAATAGACACGACTATTGGGCTTCTGAGCCTACTCAAGTTGCTGGTCGGCTTGATAATAATTCCATAATCTAAATTAATTCATATCTCCATAAATTCTTATCGGAATCGGATGATCTTTGGATCAATCCTACACCTCTCGACGAGAGGGATCCAATAAAAATATCAGCTGTCATAAATAAGCTGATCCACATGGAGTTTGGCCCTAGTTGCCAATTTAACACTCCCTCTCAACTAGGGAGAACTCCATCCGGTTATCCATAAGTCCGACTGTACTATCTCGGCCATTAGTGCCCTGCACTGCTCTGCCCAACTCTGCTTTGCTCTGCTCTGCTCGGCTCTGCTAGCTCTGCACTGCTCAGCTATGTTGGCTCTGCTAGCTCTGCTCTGCTCAGCTCTGCTGGCTTTGCTAGCTCTGCTCAACTCTGCTCTGCTGAACTATGAAGAAGAAGAATTGATCGAGAATGTCTCATACCATTCTCCACTGACCCGAAGTCAGCCTCAGAGTGCGTACCACTAGTCCCAGACTAGTCTCAACCAACCCGAAGTCAGCGTCATAGTATGTACGACTCTCACTGGTCCCAGACCAGTACCGCAGGCTCAGAAAGTGTACTACTGGTCCCAGACCAGTCTCAACCGACCCAAAGTCAGTATGTACGACTCTCACTGGTCCCAGACCAGTCCTGCACTGACACGAAGTCAGTCTCG
>APFE030263441.1:36192-54758 GCA_000404065.3 Pinus taeda | reverse complement strand
GCCTTGTGGGAGGAGCCAAGGTGAAAAGTCCTTGCTCATACAATGAGGGGTGATGCTTCCCCCTTGTGACTCTTTGACTACCCTCATCACTATTCAACTTCCTATGACTTTTCAACTTACATGACTCTTTCTCTAATGCCTTGTGGGAGGAGCCAAGGTGAAAAGTCCTTGCTCATACAATGAGGGGTGATGCTTCCCCCTTGTGACTCTTTGACTACCCTCATCACTATTCAACTTCCTATGACTTTTCAACTTACATGACTCTTTCTCTAATGCCTTGTGGGAGGAGCCAAGGTGAAAAGTCCTTGCTCATACAATGAGGGGTGATGCTTCCCCCTTGTGACTCTTTGACTACCCTCATCACTATTCAACTTCCTATGACTTTTCAACTTACATGACTCTTCTTATTCATGTGTGCCCTTTGGACTTACACTTTATAATATATTTGAATACAATACACATGGTCCACAATAGTGATGTGGCATATGGCTAATCATGACATGACATGACATGACACTGTTGACATGGATTGCTTGATGATGTGGCAATGTCAGGTCATTGTTACTGCTGAGTGCTAGATGTCTTTTTGGATATGCTTTCTCTTCTCCTCCGCATGGTAGTTGCAAACTTGTGTCCATTTGCTTCCTCTTGATAGATCCGCTTGTGAGTTCAACTGCAAGAGAGACTTTAAGCATGCTTTCCTCCTCCTCCTTCTTCATCATCTCGATATGACTTGATAGTGTACCTGTTCCTGCAATTCACTCATTACGGGACGACATCAATTCGAAAACCCCCAATCTAAGATGATGCATTATTATCCATGAACTAAGCCTGGGACAAGTCATAGGCTAGGAGAAAGGGCTCAGTGACTACGCATTGCGCAGTTCCAAGCAAACAAGGGGAGACCTTGATCACTGAGACTGTGTAGTGCGCAACTCAGGCTAGACTGAGGGATATTTCTGCACAGTCCTCACTAAGGGGAAAATTATGCAGTGCCCACTGAGAGAGAAAATTGCGCAGTTCAAGTAGGCAGTGGAGGTTGCGGGATGGAGCCCTGGGAGGACAGACTGTGTAGTTTCAGGAGGCAAGGGGGACTAAGCAACTGGGAGGCTTTAAGGGCAAAATTGCACAGTTTCTGGAGACAGTGAGCTCCAACTAATGGAAGGACACTGGAGGAAGCATCTGTGCAGTTTTGGAGGCTAAGGGAGGCTGGGCTTTCTGTGCATTGCGCAGTCCCAGTAGGCAAGGAAAACGCTTGAGGGTTGAAGATGTGAAGTGTGCATTTCAAGGCAAACTAGGAGGCATAATTCCGCAATTCTGGAGGTCAAGGGAGTCTTCTAGACTCAGGAATTGCGCAGAACAACAACCTTGAAGGGCAGGGACTGCGGACTGCGCAATTCCAAGCAACGAGCTCACTAGCACGTCTAAAGCAGAATACATTGCTGCTAGCATGGCTAGTTGTGAGGCAGTATGGCTAAGGAAGCTCTTTGGAGAGCTATTTGAGCAAGTATTGGATACTACAATGATTTACTATGACAATAAGAGTGTGATTCGACTTGCTAAAAGTCCCATGTTCCGTGACAAGTCCATACACATTGAGATCAAATATCACTATATTCGAGATATGGTGCAAAGAGGAGCAATGAGATTTCATCATATAGCGACTGATGACCACATCGTTGACATTCTTACCAAGCCTTTGCCTAAAGGAAAGTTCTTGGTTTATAAAGAGCAACTTGGACTAACAGATGTGACCCTTCTTAGAGAGGGTGTTCATGTATGATAAGCCCTGGATGTGCAAGATCCTTGTCATGTGTTGGCAAGTGGATCCCCCCAATTAGTGATGAGCCTTGGATGAGCAAGATCCTTGTCATGTGTTGACAAGTGGATCCCCCCAAGCAGTGATGAGCCTTGGATGTGTGAGATCCTTGTTATGTGTTGACAAGTGGATCCCCCAAGTGTGTATAGGGTGATGGATGTATCTCCCCTATTGTTGGCTTGGTGGGGCCTAACCCAAGTTCTAAAGTGATTTAGCCAAACAAATTCCGAAACTACCAGCCCTTTCAGCAACAGTCTGCGGTGCGCAGACTAAGGTCTCACCCGAGGTAGTATGGGAGGGTGCTGGAACTAGGTTTCCACACCCTATGGATGTCTTGATGAAGTTTTAGGAAGTTCGCGAACCCAACCTGCGCGCTTGCACTGATCTGCACAGCCATCTGTCGTTCGTAGCGTGTGCAACTGCTTCCGCACAGCTTTGTAAAGAGCGCAAAGAGGTACTGACCAGATCCTTTATCCCTACTGAGCTATTATTATAGATCTTAACTTAATTGTGTGGGCCCAATGCTCCCATTAATCATTCAACATTCATAACAAGTGCGCTGAATCATAAAACTGTAAAGAGATGCATAAGTGTAACAGAAGCATAAACACACAGTATTTCAGAATCAACTTATCTTTTATTAATCCTCTATTCAAGTACAATCCCAACTCCGCCTTGCGCACTTAGTTGCAGGGGTCCGTGCACACACTTGCGGACTCTATCAGGTTTCTGCACACACAGTTGCAGAGCCTCTTCCTCCTACTACAACCCAAGACTCGGACTTACAGACTCAGAGCTAATTCATCATGCAAAAGAACATCATAAGACTTCAAATGCCTTTACACTTAGAGCCTCGCTCTATTTATACAATCCCATGGTCCGCGGACCATGGGTAGGCCGACCTTACAACATATTAATTTATATTATTTTAGGGCGGACAACCCTAGACTCTCGCGCTTCGTGCTCGCATTTTGCGGGGTCTTTACATTACTTGACCAAAATCCGAGCTTCAAGCCCCAAAAAACATACTATGGGGGGATTCACTGCCCAACACCTATGACGATTCTTCTTCATTAGATTGTAACATCATTGTTCCAAAGCAGAGATAACAAAGATCTTTGTATCAAAAAGAAATTCCTCCCTAGCTAAGAGGGAGTGTTGACAACTATGGGATGAATTTCCTTGAATAGAATTTCATTTCTGGCCTTTCTAAAAATAAAAAGTTATGTCTATCTTTGCAACCATGAATTTCCAAAAATAGTAAATCACCTTCCATAAATTTGTAATCATATATACATGATGAACACTCACTTAACTTGTCCTTAATCAATCTCAATTATTTAATCTTAAAACTTAGTTATCAATATTATTATTATTATTATTACTATTACTATTGCCCTCTTTACGACGTTATTTATTATTATTAAAAAGAAATTCAAGTCTCTTAATCATGTCATATGTTCTTACACACCTCTTTCACACTTTAATGACTTGTCATAAAAAGATTCCTCTTACATCTCTTTAATGTATAAGTTACACTCCTATTTTGGCATATGTAACTCCTCAAGGAATATGAGTTACTCCCTCATAAATTGGACCTCTTTGCTCTTCCTATATATTTGTGCGTCTCATCCTCAGTTGACACACTTGTGCTTGTGAGAAGAGAATTCGAAGTTGAGAAAGAGAGAGTTGTAGAGTCTAGAGGAAGATTGAGAGAGAGAAAAAGAGAGTCTTGAAGAGCAAGATCAGATCTTGGAGATCCAAAGTGATTCAGTGTTTGCATCAGCTACTGCTATCAGAGATCTTATTCCGATTTTGGTGAACTTCTTCATTTACTCATTGTACTTTGTATCTTTGCTGAACAATTGATTTCTAATAGAAAAAGAATCTGGTTGGGGTTTCCCCTTGTGGGTTTTGCCCTGGTCATTGGCCTAACTTCTCTGTGTCTCATTGACTTCTTGGTTGTTTTCCATTGTGCATATGGTTTATGTTCTATCTACAATTACTTATCTTATTTTGCAGCATAAAGAAGTTTTGGATTTTCATTTAAGTGATTGTAACAACACAAAACATCAAACTTTCAACACTCGAACAACTAGGGAGATGCAGCCAATCCAAGTTTTTTTGTTGTAGGTGACCGACATGAATCCCAAAAATTTCGGGCTAGACTTGCAGGCCGCGATTCCAGTGTTTGTTGACTGAGATTCATGCCACAAGTCAGCGCTGGTTTCTGGAGCATCTGAGAGGGAGTTTCAACGTTTTTCAAGTTGTGATTAGCAGCTGTTCAAACTAGTTATAGTCTGCCATAGTTACAGTCTTGGGCTGAGTATTAAGGAAGAGATCAAACAACTTTATTTCCTACCCTCCCTAGGCATGAAACTCGAGGCAGATATGAGAAAACAGTGGCACGAAATTTCTGGAAGGGTACAACTCAGTTTGACAAAAAAATCAAGGCATTGATAGTGGGTATTTAATAATTTATGCACAGAAATCAAAGCATGTATTAGTTTGAGCTTATAACTGGGGGCTCGATTTTCTATGTAATCTGTCAGTGACTTCTACAAGCAGGAAAGGGAGATAAGTTGATTTTCTCTCTGCTGTACAAATTCTCTTAAGAGCAATTAAAATACTCCTCGAAAATTGGTTTTTCCCTTGTGGGTTTTTCCAGGGTCATTGGACTAAATCACTTTGTAATTTTCTGAGTGCGTTTGCTTGCATTTATTCCTTGTATTAGCTGTGGAAACAAAACAGTAGATTAGTCTTTGATGTTATGAGTTAAATGCATGCTAACATATATATAAGTTAGTGTGTTATGATGGGGTTTGACCATTAAACATATGCAAAAGCATGAAATTGGGAAGGGCTATAGTATACAAAAATTTTCTACACAAATTCCTCTAAACAGCTGAACCAAGCAGATTAGAAACAACTCCTTTGCACTTTCTCTATCGTACGGCCTCTCTCAGCCGTGTATGCATTGTACGAATGTGCAGTGCGGGCTTCCTCTGGGCACACTAGCTTGCTGCATGTTCGCGCTGTTTCTGGGCTAAGTTAAGGCTGTTTAGCCCCTTCCTTTTCTGCCTCTTGGTCACTGATTTTCCTTGCTGCCTGCTGAAGCCGTGGCTTCTTTCACGGAGTCAATAGACACTCTTTGTGCCTTCTCCAAAATTGGCCACTTCTGCCCCCTATTCCCTCGTATAACTCAACTTGGGCCCCACCAACTCTCTCAATGGCTAAGATTAAAACCTAATGAAGTGCTGAGATTAAATCATAAGTTGACTTTAGGATTTTGTTTTAAGTCCAACTTTAGGAAATGGTTAATTAAATTAATAATTCTGCTAAGTGGCTATCTTGTGGGTTCCTCTGCTAGCCTTGGCACCTAGACAAGCAGAACCCTTACTGTTCTACTCCAATCAATTGGGCAAACAAAGGTTGTTTGGTTGTTGCTACTCAATTTCCTATTGCATGCAATAAAAGCAAGCAAGAGTCTACAAATTTTAGAAGTCCTGATGAATTGAATACAAGTAATGGTTAGCAAGAAATTTAGTGATAAATCGAAATTTAGTGATAAATCTTTATTACCAAATCCTTGCTAGGTAGGAACACCAATCACTCTCAAAGATCTTGGAGAAGCCACAATTTTTCAAATTGTCCACATCACATGGGATAAAAAACTAATCACATTGATGACTGTTGAGTCATTCAACCAACACCTATACTCTATTGTTAGCTTTCAATCACACACTTTCTAGAAGTTATGAACCAAGTAGTGGAAAGAAGAAAGCGTGGGTAACCTTTATGCATGCTAGTTTTCTTGAACCCAAGTCAGATTTTGTGTTCAATAGAATCTATACTCAGAATAGAAACAAAATTACTTTCAGTTCTGAATTTTATAACACAAAATATTCAGGATTCTTAACTTGCATGGCAGAAGTAAATCAATCATAAAACCAAACACATAAATTGTTTGACACAGTTTTACCCTGAAACCATAATGTGGGGAAAACCAGCAAATTAGGACATCTTCTTGGCTTCAGAAAATTGATTACAA
Source organism: Pinus taeda (assembly GCA_000404065.3). Classification (NCBI taxonomy): domain Eukaryota; kingdom Viridiplantae; phylum Streptophyta; class Pinopsida; order Pinales; family Pinaceae; genus Pinus; species Pinus taeda. The sequence continues at coordinate 48,888 of APFE030263441.1, read as the reverse complement.
GTATTTTCCAGGAAATTTACAGCAACAGTTATACTCAGAAATTTCCTGCATTGACCAGCTCGGCGCAACCTCCATCAACCTAGCTGATTCGTTGTACGACTCATCTCTGTGACTCAGCTATCTCATTGTTACAGCTTGAACACAATTCAGCATGTACGACCAAGTGTTTTACGGCTTCTATGACCCAGCAGAATTGGCCTATACAACCCAATTGAAATCATTTCAGAAATTTTGCCGGTACAGCCCAATCAAATCGGCCCAGCTCAGTCCAGTCAAACTGGCCAAATACGGCCTTGTCAAATCGGCCCAGTTCTACCCTGCAGGATTGACCTGTATGGCTTGGGTAATGTGGCTTCCTTGCCTACTGGCTGCTCCTGAACTAGCCTGTTCGCTGCTACTCGCTTTGCTGTCAGTTCAACTCTCTGCTCCAGCTGATTGCCCAGTTCTTGTGCCAATCAATCTGCCTTTCCAACGACCTATTTCCTGTTTTATAATTATTTGACCTGATCTCCAGAGTGATGGAGGGCTGAGATTGCATCTCCACACTTGAGATCTATGGTCAGGTTATTATTTCAAGTTGACCCTTTTAATTTTATAAAAATTGGCCAATAATGTCAAATAATTAAATAATTGTTGTGGGAGAATTTCTAGTGATTTTCTGCATGTCATGGCATTTGACAAATGCAGAATCACCTTCCAAGCTACATTTTCAACAATCCATTGCTTGCAAAATGATTGATAGAGGAGAGAGAAGTGTAAAAATAGAGATCCACCAATAAGAGGCTCAACTGCCTAAGATAGCACTCCAAGAATACTCCAACCACCTACCCCAAAAATATTTGGCAAATGACCCTCATGTAGCCTCCAAGAATCAGCCGTCTTCCTAGAATAGCCCAATTACATGTAAAGTAGACGATTTTGGGCACTAACAGTTACCATATACACACTTGGATTCAGATTTGACACGATTCAGAAGAAAATGTATTGAAATTACGATTGGAACAAAAATCGAAAGTACACATTTTATTAAATATGAAAAACATATTAATGATATTTAAAATTCCTGGGAGAGCATATTTTGAAAGTGTTCCTTATAGGGAAGAACTTCCTAATTTGCCTTATTTATTGAATAGTTTACACTGCCCATGTTATAAATGAAATCACATTTCTATTTTATAATCGTTTTTTTTAACCTATATGGTATTGTTTTTGTCATATATGGTTTTCATAGTGTGAATCGAATTTGAGGGTATTTGGCTGAGTCAATTCTTAGCCGAATTTCCATATTGAATGCCCTGATTCTGCTATTATGAATATGATGTTTGTCATATGTATGACTTTCTGGCCACTTGTATCTGTTTGCTGCTTTGATCATATCAGCTCTACCTTTAGTGTGCCTAGGGTTTCTTATTTTATTACATGGGCTTGCCACACAAGGTATAATCTGAAATTCCAGGTAAGTTGAGGGGGTGGCTGTGCTCTTGGTCACCACACTTGTATTGTTTGTTGTGAAAAACCGAGTCTTATGTTACAAAGATACAAAAAATGCATCAAGTACTGTGAATGGCTTTTCTTCCTCTTCTGATTCAACCTAAAAGTGTCAGCGTATCAGACTGGACACCCTGCTTTTACCACAACCCTGCTTTTATTATTGCTTACTGTGGTATAAGCTTTGGTACGCTAAGGCTAGTTGTCTTTTGTTTGGGGTTATATGGTGATATAAGGTAAAGTTGAGCTACTTATTTGATGGTTTTTGATGAGAACATGGCATTAGATGTTTGGAGTTAGATCTCCATTGGGAGGTTTGCAGGTTGGCTTCCTATCGTGGAGTTACACAACTCTCTTCCTGTTGGTTGAAGTAGTTCAAAGATGATTATCTGCTCTTGATCTGTTGTCATATTTCAATTGAACAGATGCTGAATAATAACACAAAAATTGTATTAGCTCTAAGATGATAAGAAAGAGATCAATACTATCTATAAGCAAATCTAGAAACTCATTTATATTTTCTGAGTACCCATGATTTTGTAGCTTTTATGATGGCTATAACTTTAGGTTGGAGTTTTCATTATCTGTACATATATCAAAAAATTATGGATGTATCTCTTATCAAAATACTTCAATCCATGAATCATGATACCGCTAGTAAGGCTTTGTATACTGCTTAGTGAGTACCTTTGTCATCTCTTGATTACTTGTTCAACTGCAATGTAATCATTACACAATTTCTATACATGGATCTCAGTGACAGTGGCAAACTATTCCCTGTACCAAGGGTTTCTGGTTCATGAATATGAATTTATCGGAGGTTCTTTGTTGATAATGCTGCCATATGCTGCATTATTGACTTATTGAATATTGATTTATAAGTGCTATTGTGCATAGTGCTTCTTTATTGAATTGTTTAACTGTTATCACTTTTGCTCACTGCGTGTTATTCTTTCATCTTCTGATTAGATCTATTTTCAGTAAAACAACTCTTCAAAGTGATTTATAAACTATAATCAGTAGTGCAGTCACATACTGTATCTTTAGTTTAGGATAATCTAGGGTCATGTTAGCTATTGCATCACTCATTTTGAGCTGTAAAGGTATTGATTTAATTTGATTTTTGGTGTTAATAGGCTCTACCAGACATTTCATGGGGTAAGCATAGCCGAGTGATTCTGGATGTTGGCTGTGGTGTTGCCAGTTTTGGAGGCTTCCTGTTTGAAAAAGATGTTTTAACCATGTCCTTTGCACCTAACGATGAGCATGAAGCACAAGTTCAGCTTGCTCTTGAACGAGGAATCCCTGCAATATCAGCTGTGATGGGCACCCAAAGACTTCCCTTTCCAAGTGTTATCTTTGATATTGTGCACTGTGCAAGATGTCGGGTTCCATGGCATGCCGATGGTATGTTTGTAAGAATCTAAGTAACTATAGGCTGGGAGTAGATGATTTCTTTTTTCAATAATATGCATCAATCTGATGTGGAGAAGCTTCTCAGGTGGAAGGCTCCTTTTGGAGCTAAATCGCATTTTAAGACCCGGGGGTTATTTTGTATGGTCAGCTACTCCTGTTTACAAAAAAGGTCAAGAGGATGTTCAGATCTGGAAAGGTGAGTATTTGTTCTTGTTAATTTTAACATGTTCTTTGCTTAGGTCAGTTACTTCATGAGCCCATTCTTTATTCAATTAACATATTAGCAATCATATTAGTCATTGACTTATAACAGTAACTGATGAAAGAACATTTATCATTAATTCAGAAGACAAGCCATGACAAGAGAACGCAGTAATTGGCACAAGCCAGGGAAAAACCCCAAGATGGGGAAAACCCTAGATCAATTCTTCTTATTATTCAACTGTTCAGCAGAGAGAGAGAGAGAGAGTACATCAATTCAAAGTCGAAATTGACTTGCAAACTCTGACCTTAGGTAAATAGATGGCCTGTTTAAAGTTGCAATTCTAGAGCAGTCACATAATGTCCTCTGAAGCTGGTGACATACGCTGCTGCTGCCCAAGGGTTCTGTGCAAACGTCTGAGCTTTAGTTAGGGCATCACAGTGACCCTAATGCAGCTCCAAGACACTGATTCTTTGTTGAAACTAACAGCCCTTCAACGCTGCCTTCCTGCACTATGTAGGCCTTGGAACCATCACAATTCACTCCACAATGACAGATCTGTTACAGTTTTGCATGCAGCCTACCTAGGATATGAAAAACACCTTGAGTCAGCCTTCGCTACCTCTGAACATATGCGACTTGCTGTAGGTTGACTGTGGCTAGGGTAAACACTCCCAAATAAGGTTTCTCTGGTGTCATAATATTCCCCAACAGTGATGCTATAGAAGCTCAACTCTGCAGCCCACTGAACATAGATGATAGTCCATAAAACAAACATACAAACACACCCAACTCACCTCTGCTCCTGCGTCCTGATCTGGCCAGAAGTCCGCTGCCCTAAACCATCTTGAATCAGCCCTAAAACACCTCCTCGCTGACCCAGACATCTGCTGCCTTTCTCTGCAAGACATCCGCACCTAAGAGGAAGACAATCTTCTCCCCAAACTCGTGCTAGCTGCCTCCTTGCCCTAGCCTCAGATACGCTGCCCTATTTCAGATATAGGTGCTCATAGGATGTGTCCCCAAATGAGGTTGGAGGACACCTATATATACCAACAGACATGATACTTGTGGAGGCAGCTACCATCTTTGTATCTCATCTCATCTTTGCTGAACACTGATATGAATAATGAGGAAAAATCAATCGAGAGTGAGTCACAAGACCTTGCCACTCTCCACTGACAAAAGTCAGGACACATAAACATGGGACAAACTCGAATCAAACTTGATCTGAAATGATTAAGTTGTTGAACATCATGCATCCTAGACATAGGAAGTACGATAGTACACAATGCGTCCATCGGTAGTGCTACGGCCCCTATCCACTTTTCGCAACTCATTGGCCATATGAGAGGTACTTCCCATGTGTCCCAGACTACATGGGTAGGATGATGTAGGAACACCAACAGGGAAAGAATATATCAGATCCTGCTCACAACCACACTTAGGGAAGGGAGAAACCACATCCTACAAACACATGTCACACCCATACGTAGGGAAAGGATAAACCACATCTTACAAACACATGTCACAACCATACGTAGGGAAACGATAAACCACATCCTACAAACACATGTCACAACCACATGTAGGGAAAGGATAAACCACATCTTACACACATGCAAAACACCAGGAGTAGGGAAATGATGAGCCACGTCCTACATGCATGTTAACCATCAATCATAGGAAGGATCCTACACGTGGGGAAAGGATGAATCATGTCCCACCGACATGTCAACTATCAATCGTACACCATTGACATTGGGGTACATATCGGGTTTGGTGCTCTTGATTATACCAATAATGTACCCTCATATGGTAGATCCAATGAAAATGTTGCAATCCCATCAATTATGAAATCCTGAAAAATGTTATGTTTGATGAATTTTGAATGGTATACGAAATTTTGTTTTCTATGTATAAAGTTCGATGAGGTTGGAGCCACTTTCAAACACTAATCTCACCTGGTGAAAACAAGTCAAAGCCAATCAAGAATAAAGTAGATATGCGCCTGATAGGTGAAAACATATTGAAAATCCTTAGAACAAATCAACCACCTATCATGGGTCCTCCTATGCATCTCACCATTGAAAAATAAAACCATACTAGCCAATAATCACACAGATCTACCACCTATCTCTCCAAAATCTTGCATCCGAACTGAAAGTTTTGATTCTCCAAATGAAGCACGCAACATCCCCATTAAAGACGGTTCTAAATTGCCTCTCCCAAAACTAGATACCATTCAAGCTTATGGTGTCTCATATGCTTCTATCCACCTTTCCCAAGCATCCATTTGATTGGAACGATGACTCCTTTCCAATGAAGAAAGTTGATAGAGAGAATGTAGTGCTCAGTAGTTATCCATTCCCAAAAGGGTTTGGCCAATTTGCATTTATACATAAATGTTGAAAGGCTTATGTTTTTTGAGAAAATAAACAATAGACATTTGTAAACCTAGTATGATGGAACCTATCTCTAACCATGAGTGTAACACACTCTTTGCCCTTCCTTGGACACGAAGTGAAGATTTTTTTATTCCTTGAAATTAGCTCTCATGAAAAGTCTTTACACAACAACATAACCTCTTCAGAACACAACAGGATACTTGCTCATGATTTCTGTTCTCGCAAAACCATTATATGGTCCATTGAAACAATGTGCAAACAAAGTCTAGAAACATGCACAAATGCATGAACTACAAAACAACCAGATCTAATCAAACATTCCATATTATTATCAGATCCAAGTTTAAAGTAATGTACACCTGCAAATAAACATTAAGGTAAAGGAAAACACTTATTTTCCATGAAATTCTATGCACAATGATTTGCTTTGGAGGATTTATCACCCACAACATAGTGCAAAGTGATCCTTGTGATGATTGTCTACATATGACAAGGGAAACTGTGTCTCATTCCCAAACCCCAAGCTATCTGTTGGGTAAACAATAGTAATACATGACACAAACCCTTGTTGGTTAGTGAAATCAAATGACTACACAAGGAAAAAGAACCCTGTTGGGTCCAACCATGAGACAAAATAATCTTACCTAAATTAACCCGCAAGTTTCACTGCCAGCCCATGATGTTAAGCATTCTTTGCTTGCACCATTAAATTAGAGCTATGAGTCCTCCTTGTTGTTGTTGTTGCACCTTTTTATAGAGATCAAGATTGTGCCAGTGAAGTCCCTTGCTTCTTCTCCACACCAATAATCCTTCACAAATGGTTGGATTGAGCACCTCCACAAGGTTGAAAACTAGAATTCACTCTCCCACCATGAAAGCTCCTCAACCACCATGATAAGAGGAGAAAAAACAAAATTGAGAGTGAGAATTAATAATAGAGAATGGAATCCTTTTCCCTTTTCCAAAGGGTCATATCTATGAAAGGTTTCCCATTGGTGTTTGCCACTTAATAAGACATTGGATCTTACATCTTATTTCCCCTCCTCAGTGTTCATGTGCATTATTCTATAAATAAAAGCATAGGCAACTTGCCTTTTATTACATCATACTTCAAAGGCTTTTTGTTGTATGCAATAAGCATAACTGGTGGGGCATCTTTACTAGTGATCATTCTTTGTTTGAAATGCACATCAACATTCAATGCATTTCACATCTAGGATATTACACAATGACAGTCTTGATGTGGTCTTATTTTTCAGAAAATTGTGGGTACTACTCTTGGATATCTTCCTCAATTTCTTTGGATTCATGTTTATATTGTTTCTGTTGAAACTTTACCTTCACGATGGCCTACTTTTGGAGCAAAATTTGACCTTCCTATTGAGGATTTGAAAAGGGTTCCACTTGGAACTTTTCCTTTGGTTTCACCCATATCAAAGACCAATCAAAGCTTGATTAGGATTGTTGTCGCACAGAATATCTAAGCACCACGACAACGGCTCAGATCGGGGGCTGTCACACTGATCCTCAATCACTCCGTTTGAGTTGTCTCCCAATAGCAGACTAAGGGGGCTAGACCCTATGGAAATGGAAAAATGAAAGATTAGTTGGAAACCAACCAACCAACCTGGGAGACACAACTAAGCAACCAATACTTGTTTTAGATTGCGCAAGATTTTGAGGATTCAAAATGATTTGAAGAAAGTGATACCAGTGCCTTGTGGAGTCAACTATCTCGCGAAGAAAATAAGGTTCAAGTAAAGGATGGGAAACTACTGTTGAAAAGACTCGATTGTCTCATATGCAAATGCAAAATTTAAAACTATGTGAAATGCAGGGACTTGGTTAGTTATCGTTAAATGAGGGCCTAAAATCATTTCTGAAATATGTTTTAAATGTTACTTAACTTAAGGCTTAGAAAGGTGGTGATCTAAATGTGAAAACAGGTACTTATACTAGCACTGCAAAATGTGAAATCTGCACAAATAATTACTAAAATGCCAAATGGACTGAAATGTAAAATGCTGGAACAAAACACCTTTAAATTCAAAAATTCATTTGCATGAAATACTCAATCAAGATCATTAGATGCATAAGTAAAACTAGATTAGTCCTACTTGCACAAGCATGTAAAAAACAAATGAACTCCAGAAATTAAACTAAATGTTTTAAACTTAGATCACATTAATGAAATATCAGTGTAATAATTTGCTCTTACATCAAATGTTAAAACCAACAATATATTCTAAAACGACAGTCTTGTAACCATGCAATATTCAGAAATTTCTATGTATAACAACAAAAAATTTTAAATGACAAACTGATAGCTACAATTCAAAAAATATATAAGTTTAATTCTCTCTGATTTATTGATGTATTTGATCTAAAAACTCAAAAATAAACTACTGAAAAACACTAAAACAATTTTCAGAAATTTGTTTGCAAAAGTTATTGAAGCTAACTTCTATTTTTGCAATTATACAGCAGCAAAAATGTAAATTAAATCTGCTGTTAAATTCAGAAAATTGTTGAGTTTAATTCTCTCTGATCTATTGATGTATTTGATCTAAAAAATCGGAAATAAACTAATGAACGACTGTAAAACAATTTTCAGAAATTTGTTTGCAAAAGTTACTGAAGCTAGCTTCTATCTGCAATTATGATGATGATGATGATGATGGTTAACGTCCACTGAGACCAAATTGGTCTATCGGATCTATACTTTCTTAATTTCTAATTGTCTGGCTCCTTGTCTTTCTTGGCGAGATTGGTGATGTAGCTTTCTTTTTCTTCTCTATAGTCTTCCAACTTTCTTTATCTTGCATCTCCTTCATCTCTTCTGGTTCTTGGGACATTGGTGTCTTAGCTTCGCGATCTATTGTGTTCGTCCTTTTGGAGATAGTCGGAGAAGAAGTTTGGTCTAGGAGATCTATTTTGCTGTTAAATGAAGATTTATTTTCCGCGTTATTCGAAACTGCATAACTGTCGATGCTTAAGGGGTTGTTAAGTTCACCTTTTTGTTGTTCGGCGGGGCTTTCCCCCTGCTCGTCTTGAGAATTGTTTCTATCTTGCCCGATTGATTGTGATTCAGAGTTTTCTCGAGAGTATTCTTCTTGGATGACAGTGTAGTGTTCTTTTTGTGCTCCTTCCCACCATGTAGATTTGTGGTGATTTTTTCTAGCAGAATTTTTCTGGGAAGCTTTTGGGCAATTTTTGGCAAGGTGGCCTGTCTCAAAGCAAGATCGACATCTGAAGAGGACACTTTCATAATCGAGTTTCTGGTTCCACACATAGTCTTTACTTGTTAGGTGTATTTCAGCTAGGAATCCGGCGCTGAAGTCCATTTCCACACATATGCGTGCGTATGTGGTTCTGACATATTCCTCTGTTGCTGGGCACCTGCAGTAAAATTTCCCAATTGTATTTCCAATGGCTTCTAGCGAGGAGAGATTCCAGAGATGCAAGGGTAGGTTTGGCAATCTCACCCAAACTGGTGCTGAGGTTATGACTGCTGTTGAGGGATCGAATGATGGGTACCATGGCCTCAAGAATAGGCCTGATTTATCCCAAAACCAAGGGCCAGAATCTAGAATACATTGTCTACTTTCATGGTTTTCAAAATCTACTATAAAGAAACCCCTAGCACAGGGGTAGATATTAATTGCATCAGGAATTAGAGGTTTCCATACCTCTGAGATCCAACTGTGGAGAGCTGTCAGCTGCGGCCAAAAACCATTGAATCGGCAAATTAGGGCACTTTCGGAGAACTTCAAAGCTTCATCGAGTGAAGCCTGGACCAGCTGGACAGTGGGAGCTGGGGCTTCACTGACAATATGGGCAGGAGCTTTCCCTCCAGAGGCGGATGAGCCACCAGTTATTTTTGCGAAGCTCGGAGCCATATTTTACGCAGATCTACAGCAGATCTTATTGGACTTCACGAGTTAACAAATTGAAACAGTGAGAATTGGGGTTTCACTGCCTATGGGCAGGAGTTTGCCGCCAGAGGCGGAGGGAACTGAATCCGTAGTTATTTTCGTGAACCTAGCCGCAAGAGATTAGACCCTGCCACAGAAGATACCTGGCCGCAGAAGATACTTAGAAAAAGATACTTGGCCGCATAAGATACTTAGCCGATAGATCACAATATTTACTTTACTGCATTTAGATCTCGATATTTACTTCAAAATATCAAAATAAAAGAGACGCATCCATGGTGGACATTTTCCATTCGACAGCGCTGAGAACGGCAGCGGATGATCTCGCGTGCGCTCTGAGCTCGTGATTTAAATTCCAGTGATGAAACCCTAGCAAGCTCCGGAACCGCGACTGATCGCCTGCGAAAGACGAGGTATTTAAAGGTTTTACGGCCTGAGAACCAGTTGGAAACCCTTTGAGGGATGCAACTGACTCAGGTCGAGGAGTGATCTCGCGATTTAACTTCCAGTGATGAAACCCTACCAAGCTCCGGAACCGCGACTGATCGCCTGCAAAAGACGAGGTATTTGTAGATTTTACGGCCTGAGAACCGGTTGGAAGCCCTTTGAGGGCTGCAATTGACTGAGATCAAGGAGAAAACGCCGAAGATGCCGAAGAAAAATTGGATGTCGAAAACCGCAGTATAGATCCGCAGTAATAGATACAGTCAAAATGTAAATTAAATCTATTGCTAAATTCAGAAAATTTCTGAGTTTAATTCTTTTTGATCTATTGATGTATTTGAACTAAAAACTCAGAAAATTACTGGAAAAAATTGTGAAATAATATTCAGAAAATAGCATGCAAAAGTTTCTGAAAGTAATTATATTTTTGAAATGTAATACAGTGAAAGATGAAAACTAATTTGCTTCTAAATTTCAAATAACTAAAATTTTATGCCAATATTAGTCTTGCTTTCAATTAGATCAATCAAAGAGGTAAGGGTTTAGAGAATGTGCACTAGTCAGCCCCTAGGGGCCTGAAGACACTTGAAGATGGGCTGTCCAAGTCACTGAAAATTCTCCAATGCAAATGCCAAACTCAGAATTTTTTTGTTAAATTTTCTAGGGAAATTTATGGAGAAAATTTAGTGATGAAGGAGGGTGAAGAGAGGGAGGCTGAAAGGAGAATGATGGGAGGTCGTAAGGAGGTGGGAGATGGCCAGCGCAGGGCCCCAAGGCCCTAAAAAATTTGCCCACAATCTTTTTGCAATTTTTTTCAACCTGCAAACAAAATGGAGATGCCCTCTTGGGCTTAGATCTCTCTCTGAAATCCACAAAAATCACTTGCCATTTTCAGATTTTTTCTTGCACAAATAAAAGACAGAAAACTCCAAAGCATGTATCTACAAAAATATGAAATCCCTGAAACCCCAATGAATTATAAACTTGATATTTACAAATCTACAATAATATTCTACAGATCTAGTAGATCTGGAGATCAAAGAGATTAGCTAGATTTAAACAAATTTTGCACAAATTTAGAAATAATTTTGAAGTTTTAAAGAGGTACAAGTCTAAGAACAACCCTGCAAATAAAACATTTTATAAGATAACTTCATAAATTAAAAAACAGTGGGCTCTTTAGATTATGTAAACTGAGAGTCAGTTGGTTTAGCTGAGGACTTCCCCAAATGCTCAAATCTTGAATGATAACTTCCACATACTTAGATTTGATTGTTAGATTAATAAAGATTTAAAAATCATCATAAAATTATGAAGAAATAGAGATATCTGCTACTTTTATCAAATCAAAATAATATTCTAAAAGCCCAGAAATCTGTGCAAGATACATGTACGCAAATCAATCTTCAAAGGCTATTAACCATCAAATGCAAATAAAAGCATCAAAGTATTAAGAACAATATTACCACATAAATCTGAAAGAGGAACACCACAATCTGAAACCCAAAAGTCTTTGCGTTTTATTAATCAGAAAAAGTTACAAGAGCTTTCTTAGAGCAAGTATGCGATTCAAAAATCGGATCCAAATAATGGAGACAGGCCTCTCATTTACAAAAAACTTTTCCAACAGCTAGTTGGCTTGATCTTCATGAAAACAATCTCAATTGTTGATGAAAATCAAATGATCTTTTAATCATCACCGTTGAAATAACGTTACTTTTTGGGGAAATTCGAATTTCACTTTTAATTTCCTTTTAGTTAACTCAAAAATGATTATTTTGAGTTCATTGCCAAAAAATTGACTTTGACTTAACTGCTATGGCTCAAGGGTTCAAAATATCTTGAAATTTTCAATATTCCCTTCGCTCAGGACCTCCAAAAATTTAAAATTTAAAAACCCACGAAGTTTAAATGTCGGAGAATTTAATTTTTCGTAGGACCTAAATTAATTAAATTTTTGGCTTTAGCATTTTAAATTATTTTAGGCAGAAATTTTAATTAATTGACTCATAAGGGGATTATTGATTTTTCCAACCCTCTAATATTTAGCCATGGTCTTTAACTATGAGGGACCATACACTAAATATTTTTTACATGAAATATTACATTTCTAACCCATGAAAGGGGAACAACCGTTTGTTATAGACCCTCAATAATTACCGATTTTTGCGACACAATATGATCTAGTAGACTAAGTGACTTGTAATAAAATAATCTAACGAAATAGTTAGAATTGTTCCCAAATCATTTTTACAGAGACTCGATAAATAACACTAGGACTCATTTAAAATCTCGACGAAAAAATCCACTTTAGCTTTAGGGTGAGGTTAGAGGGAAAAACTCTTCCGATCATCCGTGTTTAGAAACACACATGAATCAGTGAGACTAAAAGCCTCATAGGATAGAAATCATCATCAGAAAAATAAATTTACCTAAGTTGTTACATACATTTGTCTTACTAGGATCATTTACATTACAAAATGTACAATGGGTCTACAAAACTCCAGTGTACATATAGCTAATAATGATGAATCTGTGGATCATCTGAGTGCTTGGACATGATGGAAATCCATGCGCAAAAATATGTATAGCTATGGGGTAGTTGACATGGAGTGGTCAACAAGGATAAAAAACATATATCTTCAATAAAGAAACATGTATGATGAAACACAACGAGCAATATGAAATCATGTTATTTGAGTGTGGAAATTAGCCCTTGTATTGTCATGCGTGTATTGTTAAAAATCATATATGGTATCAAAGGTGTAGATCGATTGTGGAGAGCATCGAACTTGAAACCTAA
>APFE030263441.1:13559-24181 GCA_000404065.3 Pinus taeda | reverse complement strand
AACATAGAAAAACATTGTTTTGAAACAATGAAAACTAAAAAAAATCAACCTACATACCGTTTCTACGGTGAAAATGGCAATCTCCTCTCGAAATAGTGAGCGTAGACCCTTGAATCGGCAAAATCGCCCTCCAAACCCTCTCTCCCAGCTGAGAAGCTCTTCCTCCGCCGCGCGCTGTCCAAATGGGCAAAAGAAATTTCATTTTTCCCTTTAAAAACCCGCTGCCGCCCGACCCCACGATTTTTTGGGTAAAAATCGCGCTTTTTTCGAAAAAAGCGCAATTTTTTCAAAAAATCACGCTTTTTTCGAAAAAAGCGCCAAAAAAATTTTAACCGCGATTTTTTCCTATAAAACGCGCGATTTACGCGGTGTGGGGAAAAAATCGAGATTTTTTGAAAAAAGCGCGATTAGATCGCGCTTTTCACAACACTGACAAAAACCTCCTTCGGTTTTGTAACAACTATCATGAATCAAGAGATATGATCTGATCTTTGACTGTTATTTTTAGAAATTCTGTTCCTATTTTCCAGAGATTCAGTTTCTAAATCTAATGTAACTGATTCTATCTTTAGGGAAATGGTTGAACTCGACCCTCTTAAGTCCAGGAATGAGCTAATTATATATATTTCATGAGTTTTAGTGTGCAAAAGGTTGGTTGGTCAGATTGGAGAGAGAGACTCCTTGAGTGCATTGTATTGTCTGAAAACTTTTGTCAATTAATGAAAGACAAAAGGTGATTTGCAGGGATTCATGTGTCAGATCTTGATGGTGTTGTGATTCTTTCTACTTGTAAGTTTGTCTTAAGTAGTTATATCTCTTGAATGTATGTCTTCGTGCTTGGACAAACCAGATGTTTAATTCAAAATTCATCTTGATGGTGCTCTGATTTAGTATTCTCGAGTAATCTATGTTTTCCTCTTAAAGCAACATTTAGAATCCATTTACAATCTTAATGCTCTAAGTGTTGTTTTCACCTTTCTCACACTTGCCCTCCTACAATGATTTAACTTGATTTCATCACCAAGACTGCCTACCTTGCCCCTGTGGAGATAGCCTTTTCTCTCTTCATCATCTCACTGGACAAAAATAAATATGACATGACTCCATGCCCAATGGATTGGTCTCTTTTCTCATCAACAAACCTTTGAAAAACAAACCTTATTTAACATTATACCTAGCCTAATATCAGATCAGTTGAGCAACCTTAGTGAGAGAGCCCTCTCCCAGGCTAGAAGGGCTAGATTCTAGCCTAAAAGTGGTTTGTGGTTACTTCTGAAATTTCTCTCTTCAGCCTAGGGAAATTTACGGAGTGCTAATAGACCCAAGCAAGGTCAAGGGTATGGAGTTGATCACAAATTGAGGGGCTTGACCTAACTAGGGAGGCGAATATGATCAAGGGACTTATTTTCTTTGAGTAAAGTGCATTGACCCACATGAGGACACTAACCCAAAATCGGGTTAGGGATTAAATAGTCTTGCTGCCATGGCTTGCTATATCTTGGGATTCCATTGTCAGATTTGCCTCAAATTTGGAAGACCCCTTGAGAAAACCCTAGCACAATAGTGGACCAAAATTCAAAGTGTTTGGATGGATACAATGCAATTCGTGTGATGCCCTAAGTGACCCTCTGGGACTAGACCTAGAATTTGGAAAAGTGAAGAATAGAGGGGTAAATTTGACCACTAAAGGGATATGAAGTTCAGTTCCTTATTTCTTGGGCTTAATGGAGTCAAGATACACATGGATTAAGAATTTTCGTGAGTTGAGGAGCCCTAATTCATCTTTGCTATCCTCTCCGAGGGCAACAACTATGTCAATAGGGATTTATCTTTCAAATTTGCCAAAGAAATGAAGTTTTGAGGCTTAAAACCTATTAGGTGCATTTAGGAACATTCATCCACTTTCTTCAAGTACAATGCATGCATTAAATCACTTATTCAAGGTTCCCAGAAGAATATCTTGTTTACTTTAACCCATACAAGAATAATGATAATCATAACATGTAGTAAACCAGTAAGATAACAAGAATAACATCAAAATTTGACTTACATGAGAGAGAGAGAGAGTATATCCATTTTTCAACTTTGCATTAGAAAAAAACTCCAAAGACGATAGCGAAAATACAAACATCATAGTGCATCAAGAAAGCTCCAAAAGTTTACCTAGCAAAAAGTGCGAAAATCTCTTGAGATACCAATCCAATCCAAGTGATGATGATGAAAATGAATCACTTCAATTGTATTTATACAATCTCTAATGAATTCGAATGGCCTAAGTTGGATTAATAATGCCCCTAAAATAAAATAATGTGCATAATAACAATACTTTTGGTGACAAGCCCACCAAATAGCTCAATAACATAAAGATAAGCCTCTCAATAGGGTGAAATGATCAACATAATGAGTCGTCGGGCCTTTGAAGAGGTCTAATGAATTCCAAGGGGTGTCATGATGTGAAAATTGACTCCCAACATAGTAGACAAAGGGTTGGCCCCTTGTTTTCCAAGCAAGAACCTATGGTGCTCCCAAGTGGGTGTGGGGGCATAAGGACATCCTTATGGGTCTCCAAGTGGATCGAAAATGCCTGTAGACCATTTGTAAGGGCAAGGATGGTGATGTAAGCCCTCCCTCTGAAGCGTGAGACATCCTTTAGACCCTGGAACTTCTGCCAAGTGTATGGTGCAAGTGTGGAACCAGTTGGGCATGGTGTACCAAGTTAGCATCCTCATTCAAAAGGTGGAACACAAGAAATCAATGATGGGTGCTGGGGATCCATGAAGTAATCTCTGATATGGTGGAGGCCCATGGCTCTCAACACTCACCCTACAAGTGCCAATGTGGCCTCTTTGGAGGGCTAGGACCTCGTATAGGGAGACCAAGCCCCATATGGAGACCCAACTACAATCTCGCTTAAGATCCAATGCTTAAGTATAATCAAGTAAAAGAGCTTACAAGTGATGGAATCAATGGGGCACTTCATGGTGGCATGCCCTTCCATAGCGGACTTTGGCATGTACAAGTGTCCCCAAGCTCAATAAGGGGGTTAACCAAGGATCCTATTAGGTGGTTTCATTATTGAAAAGGGGTGACATGTCCATGGTACATCCATCAAGTGGTAGATGGTAAATGATAAAGTGGTGGAACAGAGTGAGGAATCAGGGGAATCATTCAGACCACATATTATGGTACAAGGGTAGCTATGATAAAGGGAAGCCCATACTTGGGTATATGAGTGTAGGAGGGAGCAAATCGTGGTACATGAGTTATCTCGACCTTTGTTTTTCCACCCTTTTTCATATGCCTTTTGCCTTTGATTGATTTTTTTTGACAACTGCTTGGGGCTCTTGGGGATGGGAGCATGTTGTGTGGTATATAGCATTGGATACCCCCTTAAAGTGGGGCAGTTCATCACCCACAAGAGGTTGTGACAATCATGGGTTCCTTAATGATGGAGGGGGCTCGTCTAGGGCCCATAGGAACTAGGGTGATGGCCATGGTAAGGGGTATAGCTTATGTTTGGCTTTTGCTCATGTGCTAAATTTGTATGTCCTGACCATCTTTTGCATTTTGTGGTACATTTCTTGTTGAGAGTGGGCAAATTATGATTTTTCTTTTCTTTTTAACTACATCAACCTTCAGGCATCATTCAGGCTCGACCTAAGGTGTGGACAAGGGGAGGGGGTAGGCGAACCCTATGTGGACCCAGATGGGAAAATAGATGAATAGGGCTAAAATGAGTGGAAGGGGGTGATAATTGTGGTGATGGGAAGCGGGACCACGCAACAAAATTTGGGATTTCCCATGTAGTGCCAACCCTAAAGCTAATGGCCAGTAAAGGAGATTCTACAGGATTAGGATACAAGGTTAACCACGAAATCGTGCAATGGAGACAAGGGCACAAACCTAGCCCACTCTTCTGGTCGAATCCCCCCCCCCAATCCATTCCCAAAAGTGCCCATGACAAGTAAGGAAAATTACTCAACTATACCAATGAAAAGCCATACCTTCGGGGTTGGGAGGCCCACCTTCAAACATGGAATCATAACAGGTGGGTGAGGGACCACATGACTGGCTCAGGTGGCAGAGACAAATGGCACATCGAGCTATCTGGTGGCTGTTGGTTGCCGGTCGAGGACCATCTAGGAGAATTTTTTTCTCCTATATGCACTAGCCACAGGTGGTGGGTAACATGCCTTCAATGTTGAACACTTCAAGTGATGAGTGATGGAATTATCGTTCAACCCTATTACATGCTTCACCATTGAATGCTTGGGTTTTGGATCCCCTTGGGGCTATTTAAAGATGACTCTCATTGCCTGCAGATTTAGACCAACCACTAGATTGATCAATTTGACAAGATTTGTCGGTTGTGCCATCTTCGAGAAGTTGAGGTCAAGGAGCATTTCATCTTTTCTTGCTCTATTTATTGTGAGATCTGTAGGGGTTTTACTGCTTGTTTAGGGGGATCCAGACTCTATCCTGTTTTTTTCGATACGTAGACTAGAGATGTCTCATCCTCTACATGTAGGAGGCCCTTGGACTTTGCACCCACAATCTCCAACATCCTAGACTTGATTGTGTTCAAGGGATTACTTCCTTTTTTGCAGTGCTCCCATTAGCTAGGATCACTAAGGGGAAAATTAATTGCATCATTGATCTTGACTATAGATTGGTGTAGGCTTGAGGGACCATTCCCCTTCTCCAGAGACCTTAGAGACATCACCAAACTAATTCTCTTACCTACAGGAAGATGAGGTCACCTAGATATCAATTGCAAATTACCTCTTCTAGGAAACAATACGTTAGTGTGCTCAAATTTTCTCCCAACTCTTCTTCAAGCACCATTCAAAGAGAGAGATTTGGTGGTCCATAACCTTGTCCATAGATCCCTTCCCTTTATGCATCTTCCTTTTAATGTGGATGTCTACATATGGAATCAAGGGTTTGCCCATGTTTTAATGTATAGACCTCATGTCTTATTTTCCTTCTTGTTCTTTATATAGGAGACATTTTGGTTCTCCTACTTTATATCGACATCATTGCACTCAGTAGTCCCATTGACCTACGTTTGTGATCATTTGTTGGACATTGATATAATTATCTTATTGTATCTGCATGTCATAGAATAATTTCTATTTTTTTCTATTTGGTCAATAACTTTGCTACTACCATATGGTTGATGTTATCTAGTTCAAATTCATTTCCTATTCTGCTTCATGCAATTAAATTTTGATTTGTAAATTGTAATGGTTAACTATTGGTTACAAAGTAGGACATCAATCAAATTTTTTTACAATTGTTTTGGCGTTGTACACTTTTCTGTTTCACTAGCTTCATATACCCTTTCTCATTCAGGAAGCATTACAAAGTAACAATGAATGCAGCTAGCTTGCAACATTCAAGTTAAAATCTTTTGGCAACGAAGTTGCAAATCATGGTAACTATTTTGCACAAGTGCAGGAATAAGCTCAATTTGTCCACAAGGGTCAAACATGTTGCTAGGGAGACTTTAACCTTGGGGAGCATAGGTATTCTTGGAATATATATGCGTTATAATATATAAAAATATATATTCATACATGTGTGAAAAATACTTTGCTCCCATGAATTTTTTGGGAAGGATAACTTGGCGCTTGTGCTGTCAATTCCTACTCTCACTTATGCTTAGCTTCACTAGGCAAAGCTAGTTTTTTATTTTTTGAATGTGTGGTTGATGGACATTAGAGATCGGTGGCTGCTACGTCCACAAAAACTATTTGGGCGGATCCACACGAAGGGATCACTTCCCACTAGCTCATCAGTTGTAACAAACAAAGTTCATATACGCAAGAAACTACTTTAGAAGATTTGAAATATATAAACATCCATGATAGGACAATAATATATTAGAGAAGAATATTTGAATTCAAGTGAGATGATTGAGTTACAAATGAAGGTCTACTTTATATACCTAAGCAGGTCCCCTTTCTTGAATGGTCATGTTCTTTGGGGACATGCCTCTTGATTAACTAATTACTATTTAGTTAACTATTCTTTATTATTATTATATTTATATTGTATTCATAACATTGCCTTCCTCTTCAAAAAGCTTTGTCCTCAAAGCTTATTGTTGACAAGGCGCATCATCTGTTTCTTTTTATTTAAATCTTTTAGCATCTTTCAGAACTCTTTTAATTCTTGGAGTTGTCATCTTCGTTGATACAAGATGATAGGATCTTTTAAGAGATAAACAAAACTGTGGCACTGAGAAGGGATCCGACCATCCTAAATCAATCTTCTGTGGAATCTTGCGGTTACTGAAAACTTGAGATGGATTTTTATCACCAGATTGAATTATGGTGACATCGACGTTCTTGAGAACATAAGTCACTTGTTTCTGGTTGAGATATCTGCTTTATAATTTGAATGACGATAATGAGTTCTTGTGATGTGATCTCTCAATTTGTTTGTGGTAATTTCGCGGTTTGTTGAAAGAATCTAATTTCTTTTAGGTACAATAGTCACTTAATTAATTGTGAAATCTTCACTTGAAATTTCCATTGCTTGAACTACAACTTTTGAGTACATCTTCGCTTCATCTGGTTTATCCTCTTCTTGAATTGTAATATTGAATGGATCAATATTTGTTTCCTTATCTTTAACTTGGACTATTACGACTGTGGATTTCGATACTTCTTCTTGTGTAAGTTGTTCTAACTTATCTTTTAGTGACTTTTTGTCACTTTTAAGCTTCTTTATTTTCGTAAGAAGGTTTTGATTACGTGAAAGTTCTTTGTTTTCTGCATTGTTGACTTTAGTCTTAATATCCTTCTCTTCATCTTTTAAACCTTTGATTTGTTCTAATAATTTTTTATTAAGGTTCTTTAAACTTAAATTTTCCTCTTCTTGTCGGATAGGGGCTTCTTGAGTTTCTTATTTGTGACCTTAGTCTTCTAGGCTTGTGTAATTAATTTTTCAACGTGGTCCTTGAGGCGAGAAATTTCTTCACCTCTTTCATTACTTCTTTGTAATGCATATTTGCAAGATTTCCATATTCTTGTAACGCTTTCTTGTTTTGCCAAAGTTTGTTTATTTTGTCTTTTTCTTGATCATCCAACTGTACTTTCTCGGTACACTGGATTACATCGTTTGTAAGAGTGATGATGATCATTCCATTTGCATTTTGGATTCCATTTTCTTTGTTTCCTTATTAAAATCTGCATGTTGTCGCTTAAATATTGCCATTAATTGTTCTATATCTCTTGAGATTGATTGTTTTTGTGCATCACTAAGAGATTCCACTAAGGTAAAAGTTTTGTAACATTTTTTGCAAACCACATTTTTATTTCGAAATGACTCTTGACAATTAGAATACCCCTTTGAACAAAACAAACATTTTGAAAAAAGCCACTGCTTCTTTTGGACGCCATCTTTTTTGTTTTTTCTTCACTTTTTTTCTTTTAGTGAGTATTTGGCCACATGAATTTTTAGTTACCCTAATAATAACCCTTTTCAAAACTTTAATAATAAATCTGTAATAATTCCTTCTCCTCTTATATGAATTTTGAGAATATAAGAATATATTCCTTTTTTACTTATTTTCTTAAATTAACTTTATTTTGAAAGATACCCCTTTTATTATAATAATATATATATATATATATATAATAATCTCCAACCAATCCTTAATTTTTTTTTTCATTTTTTGTTAATTCAAACGATTAACAAAGGTTCAAGTCGCTCCTAAACTCGATCGTTACCTAATCTTCTAGTTAAATTTCCCTTACAATCATAATATCCCTTCCACTTGACAATTAACCTCTCAGTAATAATGAGGGTCTTTGTATTAATTGGGATTAATTTTTTGAAATTTTATTATTATATATTTTATACATATAATTTGTTCCTTTTTCCTCTTTTTTGCAATATATATATATATATATATATATTTTTTTTTTTCCTATGGCCAAGGGCCTGAATCACAAAAGTTGCAGAATGGAGAAACTCCAGAAACTCTGTAGCAAAACGCTTCAACGACAACAAGGTTGACGAATTTTGATGGCCAAAGACCTGGATGAGACGTGGCTTTGATACCAAATGTAACGAACAAAATTCGTATACACAGGAGATCTGAAATATATAAACATCCATGATAGGACAATAATATATTATAGAAGAATATTTGAATACAAGTGAGATGATTGAGTTACAAATGAGGGTCTGCTTTATATACCTAAGCAGGCACCCTTTCATGAATGTTCATATCCTTTGGGGACACGCCTCTTGATTAACTAACTAGTATTTAATTAACTATTCCTTTCTTTATTATATTTATATTTTATGCATAACATTAGTAGAGCCTAACCCCGAGAGCATTGACGAGAATTTACCTTGCGACCACCCATTAGTAAGGTTGTAAATAAATTATTACATGATGCATATTTTTAGGTTTTTTAATGTTTTGTCAATGTTGGTTAGCATAGGGTGCAAATAAATAAAGATATAATTATAATAATAAGGTCAAAACCTAACTAGACACCAAATTGACATATGATATCTTGTTGTTTGTAGAACAACATGCAACTTTTGTATAGTGACTTGATTGCTTTGTCTATAGAGGTATAAATACCCTACCCCCCTCTCGATTCAAACCTGTGACCTCCAAGAAGTTGTACATGTGACATTGAATAAGTTAGACAAATAGGAAATATAGGCTTCAAGTAAGAAGTTTAAGAAGGTAGGTACTTGACACATAGTTTTGGGTTAGTCTTGACTTTGTCAAGAGTGGACTAGATTAGCCTTGATTAGGTCAGTGATGGGTTTACCATTGGTGGCATACAAGCCCATGGTATTGTTTATGTTACCTCCTAGACCTGCACTCAAAGATATTGAAGTCACTAAAAGAAGTGCAACCTTAGAGGCACTTAGGAAGGTTTGCCACTATCACCCTAGCAACTCTCCTCCACACTTTAATTTGGGACCTCCATCTAGATTCAAACCTGTCACCTTCAATATGGTGTACATGTGTCATTGAATAAGTTAGACACATAGGGAATATAGGCGTAAAGTAAGAAGTTTAAGAAGGTGTTTGACACATAGTGTTAGGTTAGTCTTGACTTTCTCAAGAGTGGACTAGATTAGCATTGATTAGGTCAGTGATGAGTTTACCATTTGTGGTATACAAGCCCATGGCGTTGATCATGTTACCTCCTAGACCCACACTCAAAGATATTTAAGTCATTGAAAGAAGTGCAATCTTAGAGGCACTTAGTAAGGTTTCCCACTATCACAATAACAACTCTCCTTCTCACTTCAAGTTTGTTCTTTTCCTACACAATTGCTAAAACTCTAGGAATAATTGTTTAAGATGTTCTTTAGAGTTTAATAGATGGGGGATTGTTAAGACAATTCAACTGTCAAGAGGGTTTGAACGATATGGAAGGTGTAGTTAGGCTATTGTAAACATGCTCTTATTAGCCACTTGGATTTACTTGACAATGTAGTTAGGCTGTCATAAACATGCTTTTACTAACCACATGTATTTACTTCAATATGTAGAAAGTTAAGGGAGAGCCCTTCCAAATATGCTTCTCACAACAAGTACAAAATCACAAAGTAATAACTGCAACTATGAACAATTAAATGAAAAACACATATGAAACTATACATGAAGTACACACAAGTAGGAAGCCTTCTTTATTGAATGAATAACCAATAACACATTATTCTTCAAATGTAACCTAACCATAAGATCGAGAGGGCATAAATGTGCCACGCTTAACCTTCAACCTCAGCTAGAGTAGCCTTAGAAATCGAGTGAACCCTCCTAAATAGGAAATTACAACAATAAATATCCTTTAATAAACACAATGATTATGACAAGACAAAAGGATGGTTTCACGTCAAGCCTAATGTCTTCTTATTGAAGCAACTTTCCTTTCTTCAAGGATTATACCATCAAATCAACCATTTTAAAAAACCCTAAAAAATTTGCTTTAGTGGAATTGTATGACCGATTTCTTCTACTGACCTTTAAAAATTTCTTCTCGTACATTGCAGTTGAACCCATCCATGACAATCTTGAGCGAACTTGGCACTTGTGATTCAAAGATCAATACTCTTAGAGGTTACACTCTGATGCCATGTTAGAATTCTTGCGATCTTAGCGCCAAATACCTAATTCCTAGTAGATTAACGATCTATTGATCAAATGCACAACTAGGTTCATTTACACAAAAATTCAGCAGAAGCTAATTTTAGAAATCTCATTCACGAAAAATGACACAACCAATTCTTCTCGATCACAGTTCTTCATTAATTCTTCATAACTTACTTGGGTTCTGTTATTGGGATAATGGACCAATAGAGGAAATACGTACAACAACTGAATTTGATCTAGTTGATCAAGCCCTCCTTAACTGATTTGGATTTTCTTGCCACCCCCTTCCTTGGACTCAACACACTCACCGAGATGTATCTCTCAATTTTATGCTATTGTATGGTGTGTTTTCTCCTTCTCCCTAGCCTTGTTTTTATAACTTTACATTGAGCCTAAGTTGCACGAAACAGGGAAACGAAAACGAGTTTCCAAAACGGGAAGCGATACAAAACGCGACCTCCCCAAATTTTGGAAACGGGGAAAC
>APFE030263441.1:0-11831 GCA_000404065.3 Pinus taeda | reverse complement strand
TCCAATTTGGAGTACTCTCGAAATATGGCCTGAGACTGGTGGTGGTTGGTGATGAATTTGATAATCTCCCTTGCTTCCCCTGTGAGTTCCTTTATCCAGGAAATTTTGTTGTCGATCTCCTCTAAGATCAAATTCAGATTATGGACAATGCATGGTGTCCAAAAGATGTGGTCATACCTCCCCTCAATACTTAAACCTGCAGCTTTGCAAACTGGTGCATTATCCATGTAACTTGCACGACCTTGTTAGGCCCTATTTGTTCAATAGCTTTTATAATAACATCAGCGATGAACTGTGCATCTTTCACCTCTCCTGAGCAGTCTTCTGCCTTAATAAACATCGCTCCTTTGGGGGAAGTGGCAATGATATTTATCAATGGTCTGCGCCTTATATCTGTCCAACCATCTGAGACTATGGTAACCCCAGAGCTACTCCAGGAAGAACGAATTGGAGCTAAAATTTCCTCCACAAGATCCTTTTGATTTTTGAGAAGCTGGGTTTTGACTTTCTCATAGTTGGGCCCCTTGTACCCTTGAGGAGCTTTGTTAACTGCCCTTATCATATCTTGCTAGTAAGGAGAGCGAACAACATTGAATGGGATACCACATGCATAAATGCACCTAGCCACTCTAGAATTAGTTTCTTCTCTTGCTTGCACATTCACCTAGCAATTCTGCTATCCTGAACTGAAGGGGATGCCCCTGGGCCTCTGGTATTTTTGGGTGCTGGTTGTTCATGTTGTTGAGTGTGACCATCTCTCCTCTTTCTTGCTTCAACTACAATCCTTGGCTCAATGTTAGATGGAGCTTGAGTAAGGTCATCATGCCTTCTCTTAGTACCATCCGCCTCATCTTGCTCTCTTTGATATGCCCTCCTTGCCAATGGATCTGCTGTTTTTGTGCAACCTGAAAACCCCTGTCCTCCTCCATGCAATAGATGTGCCTTCACTCTTGGGTAGGAGCCCTTGTACGTATTATTGCAAAGATTGCGTCGCCATTCCCATGAGCCACCACCTCCACATCTTTGAAGCTTCTTCACATGCCTCCAAAGGGGATAATATTCAGCCCTTGGGTTGGCCCTAGGGCTTGAACTTGCAGCTGCACTTTGGCTGAAAGCCATTGCTGCAAAAATAAATTAAAAAAACAAATCTGTAAATAAAAAAGTTAAAAACGTTTTTCATATTTTTGGCTGCATAAACCCTAGAAAAATTGAAGAAATAGTAAGAAAAAACTAACAAAATGAATGTGGCTTACCCAAATTAATTTTCTGTGGCTGAAACTACCCTAAAATGCCAGAAAAAAGGAGAAATATGGCTGTAGTTGAGCCAAATCTGCTACAAAAATAAATTTAAAAAACAAATCTATAAATAAAAAACGTTTTTCATATTTCTGGCTGCATAAACCCTAGAAAAATTAAAGAAATAGTAAGAAAAAACTAACAAAATGAATATGGCTTACCCAAATTAAATTTTTGTGGCTGAAACTACCCCAAAATGCTAGAAAAGAAGAGAAATATGGCTGTAGCTGAGCCAAATCTGTTGTTGCTGAAATCTCTTTCTCTTGCTACTGAAATCTACTTTGCTCACTGCTCAAAACACCCTAGCTGAAACAACTGCCAGTCTCCAAGAGAAACGACTTGCTGAATAGTGTGATGAGAGAATGAGACAAACTTCTCTTTTATAAGTTTAGACAGGCTTCTAGAACTCACTAGATAACCTAAAAAAAATTAAAAAACAAATTAAAAAAAACACATTTTTTTTGGGAAACGTGGGTTGTACGGCCGTGAAACGCGTTTCCGGCCATACTGGCCACGTTTCCATTTGCCGGAAACGCGTTTCACGGCCGTACCAAACGCGTTTCTGCGTTTTGTCCCAGTTTCCGGCCGGAAACAGACCTCCCCCCCACGTTTCCTGCAACATAGCATTGAGCTAAATCCCTAACCCTAATCTCCAAAGTGATTGACGGGTGAGATTAGATCTTGCCTCACTTGAGATCAAGTGTTGAGATTAAAACATATTGACTAAAGTAATTTACTTCACTTTTCCTAAGTTTACTTTTGCTCAATATGCCAACATAATAATAATAATGTATTTTTCCTAAGTCTAAGTTAGGCTAAGTTACAAATGCAACTTGTTCACACTAGAGAAAGTGTCTAATGAGAGAATGGATGACTTCTTCACACCTAGACACTTGGGCCTGTGAACCCGCTCGAGCTACAAATATCAACATAACCACATGGATTGCAAAAAAAATGGAGGACCCCATAACAAGTACACAATCAAGCAAGTAATAACATGTGACCATGATTAATTAGAGGACAACCACATATAAGTAGACACAAGTATGGACGCTATTGTATTGAACAAACAACCAAAAATATATCATTTTTCAAGTGTCTTTACCATAAGATCAAGAGGGCCTACGCTTGTCATATTTACCCTTTAACCTTATCCAAGGCAACCCTAAAAAATAGAGTAAACATTCACAACTAAGAAATTATAGCAACACATATCCTCGTATAAACACAATGATTACAACGAGTGTTTCCCCTCATTCTTTGCTTCCTCTTCTTCAAAGATTATACCAACATATTTTACCAAGAAAATCCAACCATCGAATCAACCCAAGAAAAATAAAGAAAGATGAAAAGCCTTATATTCAAATGCCCTTTAACTTCTACCTCCTAAAAGAACTTTAATTAATCCTAGAGGGAACTCCCACAACTTGAACCATTCCTTTTGCAAATAATCTTTCCTCTATTTGTACTTGCATTGACCAAAATTTCGTGTTGCATCCATCTAAGGTTTTAAGAGGTGAAGATGCTAATTTAATCCACAAAGAGTGTCTTTTGCCCTAGGGCACACATTTAAGGATTTCTTCATGATGATTTGAGCTTGTCCAATGCTAGTGCATGTCTTGTAGAACCCATCAACCTTAGTGCTCCTCTTCATTATGAGAGTGATGCTTCATCTAGTCTTCTTTAGGCATATAAGCCCAATTTTGACATAGGACCTCATTCAATTTTGCATAACTTCATTTGCTAAATATCACATTTCTAATTCTTTTATTCATTCCTTTTTTATTTAGGGTCTTGGACCACATTAACCATGTCATATATCACTACCTCACGCAAAAGACTCTTCTCCAAATATGTAGAACACGCCTTGAACAAAGTGTCTTTGCGAAATGCCTAAAGGGTGGATAATGTCTCCAAATATGTGGAATATGCCTTGCCTAATGTGTAATGCTGCATAAAGTCACTTTAATATGCCTTGCCTGATGTGGAATGCCGCATAAAGTCACTTTAATATCCTATACGTGGCTTTATGCACAAAACATCCCTCTTACATTGGGTAGAGTTGCAATCAAACACCAAAATGCTCCTTTGTAGTGGAATGCTACTCATAAAGGGACCTCCTTTGAACAAAAGTGCTCGTGTTACCACTTGGCCACCTCCAAGCTAGGGTGTTCCTCTTTTAATCTATTTCCTTTCCACCTGTTATGTTTTAGGCATCCTTTGAGATAAGGCATTTTCTCTCGTTGCCTTAATGCTCATGATTTTCCATGTGTTCATGTTCGAGGGCTACCTTTGACTTTTCAAAGTGTGTGAAAATGGAATCCCTTGGTGCAATGCACCTGTGGAATGTCTCCATCAACCTATAACTATGACTTGAACTCCATGCATATTCAAGGTGTAACAAACTCATCATATTCACTTGCGATGAAGCCCATTTAAATTCTTAGCATACTCCATTTAAAGTGACTAAAGTGGCTAGTGTTGCCTAGATTGGATGTGGTTTGTGCTTGCTTTCTGTTTGTTTTATTTTTCTAGCTGTGCTCGATTTTATACATGGTATGAGAGCGAGTTTGACTTAGACTCTTATGAGAGTGGTTTGATGCTTGGAAGCCGTGGGCGAAGTCATGTGTTATAGGTTGTGTTGAAGCCAGAAAGAGAGAATGGAATTTGTTAGTTAAAATCGGGTGTGATGAGTGAGTTCTTGGATAGTGTGATGTAATTGATTCTTGTTGTTGGAGATTTCATTCTCATAGTGATGACAAAAGCTAGGAGCAGGTAAAGAAATAAAAATTTCATCTTGAACAATGCTAGAAAAGGTTGGATTTGTTTGTAATTTTGTTGCTTGAATTATACGGGAGTGTAATTTTCTAGGAGGATTAGTCTAGTCTAGAGGTCATGGTTTTTAATTCGTTTCCCTTTCTTTGTAATCGTTGCTTTTTCGAGGTGAAGGTGAGCGTGTGCATGTTGAAGTTGGGAGAATAGGCTAAACATTATGACTACGATGGGATGGTGGAGTACATGTAGAAGGTGGTAAATGCCGCATATCTCAAAGAGCTAGTGGTGGAGGATAGGAATCTATTGCTTGTAGTGTAGAAGAACACCGTTGGGTTCTCAAGGGCTTCTTGAAGGATCATCTCCTCCATTGAACAAAAGGAGGAGAATTTAGGATGACCATTTTCCCATCATTATGCAATACAAAGACAAGATGGAGGTCGAGGTGGGCATTTGTGAATGTGTTTAAGATTGAGGATGAGAGGAAGGAGGTGACAAATGGCCTATTGGAGGCATACAAGAATGCACAAGGTTGGCACTTGCACTGAACTTTCGTTTGTTCTAATATGAAATTATGACTATGTGAGAGAAATCTTGTGCCCTTGATGAATAGGATTTTTGACAAGGCCATTGTCGAGTTGGATACATTGGGTGGAGAATTAAAGATGGATTGTGGATAGGACTTCTTTGTGTAGCCTTGCGATAGATTTAATAAAATTTTTCATTCTCTCCAAATCTCATGTAGTTGCCAAGTGTGGACATGGTTTGGAGCTACAACACTAAGGGATGCAAAATGTGATGACACCAACACACAATGAGCAGTTCATGAAAATTGGCTTATGGGATTGGTTTGATTTGTATGTATTTTTCTTGGCCTTGGTGCCAAGGATGCAATGAGACAATTGTGAAGGAGGTAGCAGGCACATGAAAACGATATAGACTAGTATGAACATGAGTGGATGTGTGAGCATGGGGTATATTGCATTATATATGTGTGAGCATGGTGTTAAAATTGGCAACTAGGGCCGAATTTCACCTTGGGACAACTTATATGATGGAGATGATTATTGCATTGGATTCCTCTTTTTGAGAAGTCCAAGTTTGATATAAAGATCATCTCATTCGGACAAGCAAAAGTGTGATTTTGAATTTATAATCCCGCATGCACAAATTGTTAAGGTTGGCATCAGCTTAATGTAGGCCCAAGAAGCCCAATAGATGCGTCCTTTCACCCTCAATGAATTGTATAAATAGGAGTGACCTATCAATTGTATGAATTGTATGAATTCTTCTCTCTCCTAATTAGATTGGTTTGTATAGCTCGGGGATCATCCCTCTCTCTTACACATGTGGATGAAGAACGAATTTCTGGGACAGATTGCAGGCTGAAAATTTCAGAGTTTCAGGACAATGTTGACCAAAGGGTTATTGACCAAGTTTGACTGCGTTTTTGAGGGCAGAAGTTCGATCTCCTCAGGCCGGATTTCTGGGCACAAAAACCGAGATTTTCTGAGCATATTAACCAACGTTGACTTCAGGTTGATTGCAAAAACTCACAACAGATTTTCTCTCTCCTTTGACCGAGCTGTTAACCTCTTGTTCAGGTTGAGTTTGACCAAGGAAGACACAGCTGCATTGGTGAAGTTTTGCTGCTATTTTGACTAGCGTTGACTTTCTGGTAAGGGCTGAAGTTCGACTGCAGTTGACTGCAAAATTTGACAGGGCTTATTTGACTGTGTTTTGGGCAAGTGAATTTGATTTTTGTATTCTCTCTCTTTGCTGAAGTATTCAATAATAGTAAGAAGATTTGATCAAAGGGTTTTCCCCACATTGGGGTTTTTCCCTGGTGTCCTCTTGTCTTGGCTTGTTTTCTGCATATGTTTTTATGTTCTATTTGCTTTTTCTGTCAATGTGATTGCTATTGGAAATAATTGGAAATTGTCATTGGGCTACTAAAGGAACATTGAAGTAAATTGTGATAAGCATAGAACATACCATTGTTATCTAAAATTAACAGCTTGTTTGTTTTTGAGCATTCTGGGCACCAAATGAAATAGTGGTTCATGGATTTATAAGCCATGGCGAATAGCATAATGAATTGTAGAGTGGATGAGTGAGTAATTGGTAAAGAAGTACTTGGGCCATGTGATTGTATTTGGAGTAGGAGGGATGTGGGAAATTAATGGGTTATTGTTTCATAACATCATATGCTGGGCCATGGAAGTGTTTTGTGGGTTTGGAGTTAAGTCTTAGCTTGTTTTCTGCATATGTTTTTATGTTATATTTGCTTTTACTGTCAATGTGATTGCTACTGGAAATAATTGGAAATTGTCATTGGGCTGCTAAAGGAACATTGAAGTAAATTGTGCTAAGCATAGAACATAGCATTGTTATCTAAAATTAACATTTTGTTTGTTTTTGAGCATTCTAGGCACCAAATGAAATAGTGGTTCATGGGTTTATAAGCCATGGCGAATAGCATAATGAATTGTAGAGTGGATGAGTGAGTAATTGGTAAGGAAGTAATTGGTTCATGTGATTGTATTTGGAGTAGGAGGGATGTGGGAAATTAATGGGTTATTGTTTCATAACATCATACGCTGGGGCATGTAAGCATTGTGTGGGTTTGGAGTTAATCACATGTAAGTGGGCATATGGTTGTAAGATCTTATTTAGGTATGCATATCCTTGATTCAATGGCTCATGTCCCATGGGTTTATGAGCCATGGTTAATGGCATGATAAATTTCAGAGAGAGTATGAATCAATATTTGTTAAAGCATTGGTTCATGTTGTATTTGGAGGAGGGAAGGAATTTAAACCGGTTAATGTTTCATAGGATCATATGCCCAAGCATGCAATTGTAAGCATTTTGAGGGTTTGGATTTAGTCACATGTAAATGGGCATAGGATTGCAAGATTTTATTTAGGTGTGTACCCTCAATTGGGTGGTGTACCATTGTAAGCCTGGTGGTAGACCCAGGTGACAAAATTGAGGGAGTTGGCATGTCCGAATCTTAGATACTTGGTAACAATTTTTTTTTTTTGGGGGTGGGTGGGGTTGGTGTTTACCCTAAGTCAAGATTGGGGGTATAGTAGGTTAATCTTGATTCAATCAAAGAGTGGATTAAATTAATCTTGATTAGTTCCGTGGTGGGTTTACTGTTGGTGGTTTATGGGCCCATGGTATTCATTTATGATGAAGGATATTTAAAGTCTTGGCATACTCCATTCTAATGTGTGTCAAGTGGCTAATGTTGGTCACATTGACCATATTGGCCATGGATTAATGAAGATATATCTTTGTTGCTGGTTGTCCCAATAAAGGGTTTCCAATGTAAATCACTAGTGTTTATTTTGTGCTTGCTTTGTGTTTGTTTTAAGTATCTGGATGTGCTCCATTTTTTACACATAGATATTCATGGTGTGGAACAAGAATTTAAATTTGAAGGTGTCTTGAGGCATATATGAGTGCATGTATAACCCTTGGAGAATTGAAAACCCTTATTGCAATTAAACGTATAACTATTTTCATTTTCTGCGACTTTGCCTCTGTTTCCTTACATTGTATCAGAACCAAAGGGTTTTTGGCCTAGGCAATTTATTAGAGCAGGTGCAATTTCATAATCATTGGTACAATATCTCTCTGTTTTCGGAATCCAAACAATGCCATTTCTGTCCTTGTTTATTCTTTGTCCCTGCTGTGGTAGTTGCGAAGTATTTATGAGCTTTAGTGCACATTCTTTGTGCTGGCACCACTTATCTCGAAACATGTATTCTTTTTCTGCTACTTGAAGTTTTTGTGAGTAATGTTTTGCATTTTTGAATGGAGAGATTATTTCTATGGCTGCCAACTTATGATGGCATGCAATATCTGTGGTAGCAAGTTCTTGTGGCATAGGGCCAAACCACATGTGATTATTTTTTTACTATTAGCATTTGAGTCCCATTTTTACAGATCCAGTCAGCTATATTTGTGGAATTAAGTGTCGGTTTTTGTTGCAATGATCTTTTACTTATGGGTTTGAGATTCCATTGTGTTTGGGGTCTTGATTTTAGTTTATCTGTTTATGTGATCTCATTTGACCTATGTCACAGGGTTCACCAAATTTGAACCTTGGGATTTAAAATTCGGCAAACCTCAAGAGTTTCTTTAAATTCATTCAAGTTCGTTGAATGTCAAGGGCGAATATTCATTAATTTAAGTTGTGTCCAAATTTGAGCTGTAAACCAATTTAAAGATGATTTTGAAGCGAATTTTATTAAGGGAGGATCCCCCTATATGATGAGAAGGATATGGAGTTTTTGCTCATTAGGAATTGTTTACAAATGATTCTCTCAAAGGGGAATGGTATTTTTCCCAAAGAATTTTGTTACAAAAGAGGGACCTTAATAAAATAGGAAATTACAAATCACCTTTGAGTTTGGCTCTTCAAGACCCACAACCCAAAAGCAATAGAAAGAAAGAGTTCCTTGGAAATTAAAGAGATCCTTCCATCAAAATGTTAAAAAGGGAAAAGATTTCCTCAAAAGGACTCCCAAGAATGGTGGTTTACAATGCTTTAATTTCAAGGGTCCTTTGATGGCTATTGGCAGTACCAAACCTGAAGCAGGAGACTTGAAGTCTGTCCAAGAAAGAAACTTTCGCTGCCACAAAGCAGTCAACAAAAGATGCCTGAAAAGGCTGTCAAATCAGCCCCTAAAGAGGGGCTGATTTGCTG
Source organism: Pinus taeda (assembly GCA_000404065.3). Classification (NCBI taxonomy): domain Eukaryota; kingdom Viridiplantae; phylum Streptophyta; class Pinopsida; order Pinales; family Pinaceae; genus Pinus; species Pinus taeda. The sequence continues at coordinate 3,043 of APFE030263441.1, read as the reverse complement.
CTCAAAATCCTCTAATGAAACATTCCAAAAAGAGCTTTAAGAGAGGGCTTTCCTTGCTTGCAGTTCAACCCTATGAACCTGTGAAAAAGGCAGCCAAATAACCAGATTAGTAGGGCTCAAATTCTCATGGAAAACCAAAAACAAACATGAGCAAAAATAGAACCTAAGCTTTGTTAAACTTTTGATTTTAATCATCTACAGGAAAAAGTTTTGTTTGTTCAAGGATAAACAAGGAAATATTGACTCCCTTGGACAAATGGGACTGATATTAACACACCAGCCCCTTAGAAGAGCCTAGAAGCTCTAAATCTTCAATATAAGCGCAAACAAGTAACCAAAGTTCATGAAATTCATTTGATGGAAGAAAGCCAAATAGTGGCTAGAGGAACCCTCTCGAATATTCCTCGAAGATCAAAATGTGGCGGCCCTTTGGAAGTGGTTCAAGTGAATACTCCTAATCTGCTTGGATATTAGAGACAACCTGCAAGTACACATCACAACTTCTCCAAATGCTTGTTAGCAATAGCTAGAGACTTTGCAAGAGAAAAGGATCAATGTAAGCTATTCACAAGTACCCACAATGATTAGATCAAATGTAAAGTCTACCAAATGAAATGTAAATACTTACTAATCACTTCCCTGAGATAACACTATCCCTCTAGGGATCTAAGCTTACAAGCTATGAAACAAACTAAAACATCAACAAGTTACCTCCATCAGCAAGCAAGACAAAGCACCTTCTGACCTCCAAAGTCTTTGATTTTATTAGAGAAATAAAAGAGTACAAATTCCAACAGCATTTTCCCAAACATAAGCTTTTCAACCATGACAATAATAGAGCCCAATGGGTCTCTTTATACAAGAATGGGAGGGATTCCCAATGTGAAATGATGAAACAAGTGTCAAAGATGGTGATAATCCCAAGGGAGGTCGAATCTCCATTGTAGCAAAGACTGACCAAGTGTGAAGTTGAACTGCTGTAGGATCTCCAAAGACTGGCAACATATTCTCCAATTGTTGTTTGTATCTCCCTGTTGGCTGGTGTGAGTTAAGAAGTCTGCCAAGTGTGGAGATTTAGTGGAGATAAGTGGGAGCCATATCCGACTAAACTAGTAGCTAACAGAACATGCCCAAACAGGTGCCTTTTTAGCTTGCGTGAGGAATTTCTTTGCTGTACATATGGCTGAAGTGGACTGCTGCATGGACCCCTTGTAATTGTGTGTCAATAAGTGTGGATGGGTGAGAGTTTGAGGGGGAGTTGAATCCCACTGCAAGTCCCAATCATATCTGAGTTTAACTGCCAGCCAAATCGTAATCATCAAGAAAGGAACTCGACCTTGCCATGTAAGCAAATCGACCTGCACAAATAGGGAATTAACTCTACCTCATCAAAACTTGTAGCTTAGTCTTCCAAGGTGGCTGCCAAGTCGTGTTTGAACAGCTTCCCAACCATCTTTGTCTTGACTTTATTTTGTACATCATTTTCACTTGGTGACACATTTATTATGTTCACCATTTATTAATTTTTTGCATTTTTTTTCCTCCACTTTATGCCACTAACATAGGAAAAGTGGGTTTTCAGGCGGCATGGTTGATTTTTTGACCCTCAAAGTGGACCTTAGAAGGATGTTGGGATGGAGAGCATGATTTTTGAGTATTTGTTAAATTGGCAACTAGGGCCAAACTCCATGTGGGTCGGCTTATTTATGGCAGCTGATATTTTAATTGGATCCCTCTCGTCGAGAGGTGTAGGATTGATCCAAAGATCATCCGATTCCGATAAGTATTTATGGAGATATGAATTTATTTTGTTTATGTAATTATTATCAAGCCGACCAGCGCTTATGTAGGCTCTAGAAGCCCAACCGTCGTGTCTATTCAACCTCTACATTTTAGTATAAATTGGCAGAGACTTGAAGTCATTTGGACAAGTATTCTTGAGGTGATCTCCTCTCCACGTCTCGGGTTTTTGGAGAAGGAGAGAACAAAGAATACGCTGGCATAGATGATGCCCTAGCTCACACGCAGATGATGCCCTAAATTACAGTCAATATGCAAACCTATATGCTGTTCATGATGAATCTCTATACGTTGTTCAAGAAGTGAAACCCTATGCCGTTCATGGAAACACTCCATACATATTCGCATGGCATTACGCTGGCCATACGTACAGCATTACGCTGGCCATATAATATACGCAGGTGGAAACATTACGGTGGTCACCGCAGTCATAACCACAGCCGCAGGACCTAGCTATGATCTTCATGAAGCACCCATACGCAGATCATGGAGACTTCTTATACGTAAATCATGGAGACATTGTACGTGATCCTTATATGTTGGTCACTGTATATGCTAGATAATATATGATGTTCATAGATCACTGTATACGCTGATCACTGTATACGCTGGAGATTATAGGTCACTGTATACACTGTTCATGAAGGCACTTATACACATTCTAGAAGAGACTTAATTCCGCTAAGAAAGGAGGTCTAAACGCTGTCAAGGGAGACCTATTCTTATGCTGTCCTTAAGTGCCCTAAACGCTGTCCTGAAGGAATCATGAAGAAATCATCTAGCCGCAGTCAAGGAGGATGTATATACACAGCTAGGACAGACCTTCTATATGCTACTTATATGCTGTCCCAAGCCGCAGTAAGAAGGACTAGAAGAGGCCCTCATCTCAGGCTTGAAGGTGCTCTAATCCGCTGTCACAACTACAGCTTATCTTAAGTTCGGATGACAGCATGGATTAGGAGAGACTCTCCTAGGAGGATTGGAGCCCTTGATGGACTTAGTTACCTAACAGCCTGGAAGCATGATGTTGAATACAACAGTAAGCATGGGCAGCGTGAAGCAGGATGACTATCATGATTAGTGCAGCGTGGTGCAGTACACTGTAAGGTACAGCAAATGGACGAGATCCAGAATGATGATAGGTGAAGGAGTCACCTTGAGTATCAGTTGAAGCAGAATGTCTTCAACTGATCTCATCGTTATAGGAGATGATCTATGCTTAGATCTAGATAAGTCAAAGTGT
>APFE030263440.1:106994-127797 GCA_000404065.3 Pinus taeda | reverse complement strand
TGCAAATTCGAATTCCACCAGAAACCAACTCAACCGCCTCGGATCTAAGATTCGTGAGAACACAATATTTCTTGTACAGAGATCGACTGTATGGGCATTCACCAGATATCTCACCTTCCAAAAGAAGGATGAATCCAGAGGCTACCTGGCCCGATTACAGACTCTGCCTGAAGAAATAAAACGTAGTCACTTCTTGAATAATAGATCTGATGATCAATCCTCGCTTTGATATCCTGTAGAAATCTCTTCTACAAATCAACCAGCTCTGATACCATGTAGAAATTTTGAATAATTTAACACATATTCAATAGAGATTATCCTGATCACGTACTATTGCGGAAAACATACACAATACATAAGCTCCTCTACGTTGATCATCAATATAGCAGCATCAATAACAATAAAACATCAAGAGCATTCACACATTAACACAGTATGTATCCCGGGGAAAGCATCTCGCTAAAAACCCCAACTATCTGTATATTAATGATTGAGTCATGTAACATTACACAGCATAATACTTCTCACAAGTATCTCCCCTCTGTTACACACAAACTAGCTCAGATCTGAATCAATCACTGGCTCAAATCTCCTCTGCTGCTTGCCTGCCTCCACTGCGCAATCCTGCAAGAGAATACTGATGAATGAATAATCCAAATTCGTATTTCCCTTGGATGTACCACGCAATCTCATTGGCATACTCAATCCCCTGATTTGTGCAAGATCTGGTGCACAACTATAGTCACAACTGATAGCAATCTGATTCTCTAACACCTGTCCTTGCTGAACTGACATGCACTGACATGCAACTGAGTTAACTGATGTATTCATAGTTGTATTATGAGTTAATAACTTGTGAATTAATTAATAACTAATTCACCCAACTCATCTCTAGTCTATTTGCCAGTTAGACTAAATACAACCAGTTTAACAAAGCTAAACTGAACACACCTCCATCAACTGCACCTCCAGTCCACTAAACTCAACTCACTTGAGTTCTAACTGAAGTCCTGCATGCAAATATTAGTCATCCCATAGGTAATCACGTATTTCCTTCTGGGATCTGCATGTACCACATCCGTAGCTCATCCTGAAGTGCTCCAAGAGAATAAGACAAAGTTTATAGTCTAAATATTATTATGAGCTAATAATATTTGACTGTTCTATATTTAGACTGAGCAGTCACTCCGCTGTGATTTAAAAATAGAAGTCCATCTATTTTTTCCAACTTGATCAATCATCCATAAACAACAACCTGCAATCCATAGACATGATCCATATGTCTAAAAATAGACATAGTCTAAAAATAGACTTGCGCCAAAAATAGCCTGCGGGCCCACTTAGTGAAGGTGACTCTTTTCACTAAGCTCCATCATCTTGTTGCAATCTCAACAATTGCCTCAGGCCTTCCCTTGCAAGTTAATTGGCTCCCCTCTTCGGGAAAGTCCAGTGATGAAGTAGATAACTTCTACTGCAATTCGCAAGGGAATTTGATCAATCATAAAAGAATCCTCTTCTGGATCCCAGTAATTCACAAGCATCTCCAACAACCTTATGTTGGTTTTCATACTAGGCAATTTGAATTTTTTTAACAACACACACCCTCTCAATGCATCTAGTAATAGTGGCTCATTCATTACTTCATTATCTACTACAATATGCTCTCTTTCTTTCCATGTGATAGGCATACTACAATTCAATCATTTTCATCCATTAAAAATCATAATTTAAAATATTTGACTGCGCACATGCGGGTTCACTACATACATAGTTACATATACGGCTTACTCATATGCGACTTCGATATACCCAACCTGTGTATGCGTAGAGAAAAAATATAAAAACAAATTCTTTACAGCCAAAATCTTTAAAAATTGTTTGAAATGCACATAAATTCATTAAAAGATTGAGTTTGAGGAATACTTAGACGTTTGGTAACTATTTGGGCCGAGAAGTAGGGTGGATTGCAGCTACTGGTTTTTTCTCCAGACCTCCTTCTCTGAATTATTCAAAACACAAATGAGGTTTGTTGGGCCAGCAAGTCTATTTATAACTTGTGATTTGAAAAACTTTTAGAAACCCACTTTTACGAAGTTTATCTTCTATTTTTAATAATTTTATAAACTTTGTGACCTTTTGGCCTGGAGTGCTGGGGTAGGTTGTCTTTCAGGTTAAAATGAAGACTTTGAGATTTTTTCTACCACTTTGATTCCATGACCACTGACCCATCATGGCAGGTATCATTTTTCGTCACTGGCATATAGGTTAGGAAACATCACTTTTCCGTTGCATTATGCATTCTAGCCTCCATACTACGATATATTGCCTTAGGGTTGACACCATTGTGTTATGATTCTTAAAACCATTTTCACCCACCGAATTATAAAATCATGACATGATGGTAGGGCCGTCCTTTACATGGGCTTCCTAGTTAGATCCTTGCTAAAATATGTGGCCCACGCTGTAAAGATTGAGTAGGCTTGGGGGTCATCTTTAGTCCTTCCATGATTTTTTATGATGAAGCTTTATTCTTCTTCTTCTTTGTTGTCTTTCTGGCATTATACCTTAGAGGCTTCCACATGTTGAGTTGTACTATTGCATTGCATGTTGACTATCTATACCTTTTGGCCTTAAGCCGACTTCACTTGGACTCGTGTATAAGCCACTTTTCAACCATGTCCTTTTGCAAAATCAACCGTGCAATCACTTAGCCTCTGCATCTTGACACCTTTTGCCCATGGAAAGAAAATTTCTTTGAGTGTCACTGACCAGTTTAGTCACCTTACATTGAGCATAGGAATGTTCCCCTCCCAGGAATTAATGCATGTGTATTTTGACACTCCTTCTTTCCACTGTACCATAGGCATTCTTTTATTCTTTTTTAGGCTTTCCAAATATGAAAAAGACAAAAAAATAATATATTCCAAAAAAGAGAGGGAACGAGAATTTACTTCCATCATTGTTGGAAGCAAGAGTCAGTTGTGTTGCCCTTGAATGAAGCACTTAAAAACGAGCCTTTCCTTGATCGGGATGGGATTTAGTTTGACTTAGGAGAGACATAACCTTGTTATTGAGTTAGTAGTCCTCCGGATGGTTATCTCTTCCAATCATATGGAGAGTTTGTTTATGCCTCTTGCATGACAAACTTATACAAAGTTATCATATGCTGCCATATAGTCACGGTTGAGTCATGATTTTTCTCATGGGTAGTAAACCTGGATCAACCTTTCTACGATGTCTCTTGATCATATTCAGTTGGCCATACTCAGTCTTTCAGAGTTATATTCAGTATCACATCAGCTATTTGATCCTTTGCTTGTGATGGTTTGAGATGGTCTCCATTGACTTCTTGATGGTGGGTCTTCTCTTATCGAATTCAATATATTGCTCTGAGAGTAGGCCTAGAGCCACACCCTAGCCCTATTTCCATCATTGATAAGTGACCTTGTGCTTAACATCAATCAGTATTATGGGTCTTTGATTGAGTGGTTTCCCTTGTGTTTGATGTCAGTTTACATTATGGCACATTGGGATTCCTACAGTACCTTGGTTTCCATTTGACCCTATTGGTGGATTCCTTGCCTCTATGTTAGCTTTCATTATTGGTTGGTTCATAGGGTTTCTATCATGTGCTAGCCACATCTTGTGTATGATGGAAACGTGCTTTAGTTTGGTTACTTCATCTTTCTTCGTTCGATTGCTTCCACATTATTGGCTTGCGGGTTACACTCACGTTGGATTGATGTAGGATGCGTTAATGCTTGTCTTCCAACATATATTTTTCCATCGACTCTGACTCATTTCTCTCGGAATAAGATCTAGAGTCATTTTCTCAGTACCTTAGGGTTTACAGTCATTATTGGCAGACTCCTTCGCTATCAACAATGAGAATACATCAATATCTCATTGATAGATTATCTCAAGTGTTCAACTTCAACTCATTTATTTGCACTTGTTAGATTGTATTGGGGTACCTTGACTCTCATCATGATTATCGGTGAGTTTTCTCATGTTTGTTAATGGTAGACATCAATGATCGGTAATCAAATGATTTCTCACATGTTTGACTTCAGCTCATTTATTCCCATGGTGTAGAAATGTACCATGGTGGTCGATGAAAACCTTGGGTTGCATCAACCTTTCATGGTTCACATGTCAGTCCCTCCAGTTTATTGCCAGTGACACCATCCACTTTATATGTTGTAGTTCATCACAACAACATCCTATATGCTGACACCCGAGTTGCATGCAGTACCATTATTCCACTTTTTGACTTGGTACTTTTGATGATTAGTTATGTGACTTCAGGGATAATATATCTAGTTCAACAACATTGATTAGTTCTTCTATATTTGATATTGCGACATGGCCTTGACATGTACTTTTGTGGATGCCATCGGACGATCCACTATGTATTTTTGAGTATCCTTTGTACTTGTATACATATTGGATTCGCTCTACAATTGATATGCAGAGATGATTTACAATCTCTAAGCATGGGTATCCTCACCTCAGGCATGAGCTTTATTTTTGATCTCTTTTGCTTGTTTGGTAGGTTGGAATATGGTGATCTCCTCCCAAGTTTTCGCATGATTCTTTCTATACACTTAATAAATTTCAACCGTCATATACCCCTTCTGACCTCATATATTAGGGGACATCTGTTATAGCATCATTTACCACCTTTTTATACTTGATGCTCTGAGTCATGGCCTTGGGCAACCCTTTCCCTTCAGACTTGGTCCAAATATTAAAAGATGGTATAAAAAAACCATACGCAACTCTTCCCTGTAAAAAGCACATGCACATGTGGGTTTAGCCATACCCAACCCGAGTATATGATTTAAAATATGAAAAGAATAGAAAATCCTTATTTTTTGGGTGGGGTTTATGGGTTACACTGGAATCCTACCTATAGGATCCTATGGCCTAACTGTTTCCCAACTTAAAAAATTATTTTGAGGTCATATAAATACACCTGATGGGGATTGCCTAAGAGAGAGAGAGAGATAAGATATTGATATTATATCGAACTTGTCCCCGATCAAGTCTAATTTTATCACCATGCCTCCTACACTCCTAGCTATAGGAAACCCCTATTTCCTCATTGTGACATCCATCTCCTTTATATGACATCCATGTGCATGTATTTGAAAGAGGATTGTTGAGGCTTAGGCTGGATTGATCCAGACGAATGTCTCTCTTGGAGTTGGAGAAGGATCAGGTTATATTCTTCCATATTATTTTGTTGTCATCAATAAAGAAGCCATGTCCTATTCCCGATGATTAGATATTAATGCTTTAATTCACATTTTAATCTGACTAATGTATGATTTCATGTTTTATACTTATATGATCTAACACTTATATCATGAACATGCTTTCAATTATTGCTATTGTATATGCTTTTCTTGAACGAGTTTTAGTTTTGAAGGCATTGGAGGAAGCAGAGGTTTGGACCCTCCTAGAATGAACTCAAACGTAGGACCTTCGGGTAATAATTATTCTTCCTACTTCAATAGTTTAAGTATTAAGGCTGCTTGTTTTCCTACTTCTTGTTGATGTATGCCCTTTTCTCTCTTGAGGTGCTAAACCCGTACCCTAGGGTGTATTATTCCCATAACAATCCACATACAAGACTAGATAAATAACACAATCACCAATTAATTTAAAATACACATGGTGATCGGCTTTGCTTCTGGTGAATCCAAGTCCCCGTATAAATGTATCAAATTTATGATACAAAATCCTTAGTGATTGTTTTAACACATATAGATTTTTAACCTACATACTAGTTCTTTCTTTCCCTTCAACGCAAAGCCTTCAGATTGCTTCATGTAGATCTCTTCGTTGAGATCTCCATGAAGAAATGTTGTCTTCACATCCATCTGTTCAACCTCAAAATCAAAAGTAGAAGAAACATATAAAAGTAATCTAATAGAAGCTACCTTGGCCTCAAGAGAAAAATATCACCAAAATCAATTCCCGACACTTGGGAATAACCTTTTGCCACCAAACGAGCTTTATATTTCTCAACCTTTCCTTCTATATTTATCTTCTTCCTAAACACTCATTTTCTTCCAATGGGTTTCCTTCCAACCAACAACTCTATCAGATCCAACACCTCATTTTTTTCCAAAGATGCCATTTCATCAATCATTGCCTCTTTCTAGATTTTTCCATCCTCTGAATCTACTACCTCCGTGGCAGTTATGGGATCATCATTACTAATAGATAAAGAAAAATTTGAATAGAAATAAAATGGAATATACCTTTCTGGTTTCCTTCTTTCTCGAACTGATCTTCTCACAACTGGAGTTTGTGGCTCTTCATCTTCTAATTCCTCTTCTGTTGTAGAGTCTGATTCTTCCTCCTTTCACTCAAACTCTATCATATTAGGTTCCTTTGGTAGGACTTCGTGTTTAATAACATATTTCACCTCTCTAAAAAACACATCTCGACTGTACACAACCTTCCCTATTTATGGGTTCCAAAGCTTATAACCTTTTAAACCATCCTTATACCCAATAAATATGCACCTTTCAGATTTACTATCCAACTTGGTTCCTTTCTCCTTTGGAACATGCACATATGCATCACATCCAAATACCCTCAGATGTGAAAGAAAGTGTTTCTTACCAGTTCATACCTCATGTAAATACTTATCCCCCAATGATGATGAAGGTGATCTATTAACTAGGTAATATGCAATCTCCACCGCCTCTGCCCAGAATTCCTATCCTAACCCAACACCACTGAGCATGCTTCTTGCCTTTTCCATGAACGTCTCGTTCATTATTTCTGCAATTTGATTTTGATGAGATGTGTATTTAGTAGTCTTCTATCATTCTATACCACACTTCTTACAAAACCCTTCAAATTCCTTCTTGCAGAACTATCCACCATTATCTGTCCTTAATACTTTATCTTCTTCTTTGTTTGGTTTTCCACCAGAGCGTTAAATTCTTTAAACTTATAAAAGACTTCAGATTTCTTCATGAGGAAATATATCCATGTATTCCTTGAGAAGTCATATAGAAATGATACATAGTACAAAAAATTACCCAGTGATGGAACCGACATAGGTCCAAACACATCGCTGTTCACAAGCTCTAATATCCCTTTCGCCCTCTTAGCATAAGAGGGGAAACTCACCTGATTTTTCTTCCCATGTACACAATGTTCAAAGAAATAAAAATCCATAGAAAATTTAGACATACCTTATACCATACAATTACCATGAAGTATTCAAAGGCCCTTCTCTCTAATATGTCTAAGCCTTTGATGCCATATCATGGTCTTTTTTCCAGAGACCACAAGGTTTTCTGCTCCACTTTTAGGAACCACATAATTGTTGCACCCATTAATAACAGTGATACACAAAAGCTTGTATAGAGTTCCAATCTGAACTACCCACATCAATACCAATGCTCCCTGAACCATCTTGCAGGTATCTTTCTCGAACATTGTTTTTACACCTGCATCATCCATCTTGCTTACATAAACCAGATTTTTGGCCAATGCAGGAATATGCAGAATGCCCGGAAGTGTTCTAATCCTTCCACCTTTCTACATTAACTTTACTTTTCCATGTCTGATGATTCTAGCCTTCCTGTCACCCCATAAGAAGACATCGCCACCATCATATTTCTCATACTTGCAGAAACACTCCCTGTGGGGAGTGAAGTGAATGGATGCACCTACGTCAATCAACCATGCCTCATGATCTACATGTGTACTTGAAAAATAATCGAAATACACATCCCCACCTTCATATGAGGTGGTTTTCACCTCTATAAAAGGAGTATCTTCAGATCCCTTTCCTTTCTCAGGAGCTTTAGATCTATAGTCCTTTTTTAAGTGTCCCTCCTTTCTGCATTTACAACACATCTTTATAGGTTTTCCTAGAGATTTAGATCTCCCTCTAGATTTAGATCTCCCACTTGAGGACTTATTTTTGTTTATGTTCCGGGACCGTCCTCATATAAACAAGGCATCTCCATTCTGGCCCTCGATATTTTTCCATCTCATATCGTCCGACATCAAGGATGAGACTATTTCATAAAACTTCAAGGTAGTTGTATTGCTACTTATTGCAACAACTAGACTATTCCGTGAATATGGTAGAGAACACAACAAATAAAAATTGGCTTACCATGGTATTAAAAGTGTTCAAAAGCTCTATCACTAAATATCCATCCTTTATCCTCAAGTTATATAGCTTTTTTCGTAGGAACAGTTTGTTCTCCAGAGACTTAGATTGGTACAAAGTCCTTAACTTATCCAACAAAGCCTTCACCGTAGTTTCCCCTGATACATTCAACAATACTGAATCTGAGATACACAACCATATTGTACTCTTAAATTTCTGATCCAACTTCACCCAGTATTCAGCTGTCATTTCCATTGGTTTAGTACCCATATCTACTGCGATACGCTGATCTTTATCCACCGATAGATCCTCCATATTGACTTTCCATAAATAAAAATCTGACCATTAAGTTTCTCAATCTCCACCTTTCCATTACTCACCATCTTCTTTCACCCGAAGAATTGATCTCACAGATCTCCCACTGAACAGGGTCTACCATAGGCTTGAGCAAAACTCCTCAGCAGCAAAGGCATCCCCTTGAAGCCAAAACAACTCTGATAAAAAATGTAGGTTTTAACCATGTATATAAATTACCTGCAAACAAATTATTAAAGACAAAAATATAGAGTGTTCAGAAACACAAAAAAAATACACAAATATTTTTCATTGGATCCCAAACTAGGACTATTAGATTGATTTTTCATTATATTCCTTTCAATGTTATAATACATATATATACACGCCGAATCATTCATAAACCCCAATCCATTAGCCCTTGATTAAAACATAACCGTAGTTCCCTTGACAAAATCTACAAAATACCATGGGCAGAAAACCATCGTGCCCAAAACCATGTGCAAAACCCATTCACAAAACCATAGGTAGGTCCGCCTACTTAATATAGGAAAGAATATAATGCACACCCAACAATCTAACTGTTTCCTTGCTTATGATGGGAACTTCTACATCATTTCCAAAACTAACATTTCCCTTTTTGTATTCATTTAGTTGCAAAATTTTTCGCTTATCACCGGTCATGTGCTTGGAGAAACCACCATACATCAATCATTGCTCATGTTGATCATGAGTTATCAAAGCAAGCTCAACAATTTCTTCCATTTTCTTCCATCTTTTCTCAGATTTCTACTGATTAGATTTCTCTTGAATGGGTTGCATGAAGGAATTTGGAAGTCTAGATCTGCATTCACTAGCTTTGTGACCAAATTTATTACATCTGAAACACTCATCTCATTCATTGGTGGAGCAAAATAATTATTTCGATTTGCATGCAAAATATTTGGATATTGAGAAACTCTTGATCTATGAAAATTTCTTCTACGAAACATCTTTAACCTACAATCTATGGCTTTGTGTCCAAAATTATTACATGCAAAGCAATAACCATAAAATAGTGTATGATACCTAACTTTTTGTTGCCATGATGGTGAAGTGAAATTTGAGGATCTCACTTGCTTCACTTGCTGATTTTATGATTTCATTTCAACGTCATTCTTTTTATCACCCTTGCTAGTTGCAACAAACTTTGCTTGATTTTATTTTCCTTTAAAATCATTTGCATAATTGGTACTTGGATGATGTTTGACATGTTGAAGAGGAGGCTTAAACCCCAAACCAGTTTTGTCCTCCAGTGACCTTTACATGTTGAGGATATTTTTATCACTAGGTTAGAACATGTTGGGCCATGTCAACCTCTAACCAAGAGTAAATATTTCAAACCACTTGTAGCAAGAAGTTATCCCTTCTAGCTAGAAGTTAGAGCAATATGAACACTGATAACAACATAAAAGCATGATAAGAAAACATAAAGCCAAAAATGAATCTTAGGTAGAAAAACAAAGTCCGTTGCAAATGTATATTATCTGGATAAAATATTTACACAAAGTGCTCTTCTCACATGATCAATCAACCCCATCAGAGTCAATAAAATACACATATATAGAGTGAGATCTCCTTTCCAAAATCTACCACCTGGGCTAGATTCGATCAACAACTAAGAGATCTAATCCTATTTGGCTTACAAAACATTGAGCCTTTGTAGGGATTTTTTTGTCTCACACAATTTCAATACAAATAGGATTCTTCCATCATTTATGAGCTCAACAAAATTCTGTTGATGAACCTTATCGAATCCAACCAACTATTGAATGTGCCGATTGTTGTTGTGCTTTTGACAAATGGATGTTGACTTGGTTGACTTTACTTACTTGGACCAGAAAAATAGTAGTCCTTTGTGCGATGATGTGGACACTCCTATGAATTGTAGTCCATCTAGTTTCCTTACTATCTGATGCCCAGTCAAAACTTTTATAATGCAGAAAAATAGAGTTTAATAGTTCCAAGCAAAAATTGGTAGCAAATTACAAAAAAAACCCTTATGATACCATTATGATCTTTCTGCAAGTCCTGAAGTCTTCACTCATGTTTTTTAGCTAAACACATTCCATTAGAACTCCCTTAGCTAAGATTTTTACTTGAATTATCCTCCATGAACAGCTACAATAATTTTGTAGCAAATATCCATCTTAACTATGGGGAGTTGCTACAAAACTACAAAATTTTTGAGTTTTTGATTTTTCATGATCTCTTGTGCCTCCTTATTACTCCTAATATTTTTTTCAAATATGCACAATGATGAAACTATTAGTTAAACATAGTATAGGCAAAAATGAGGTTTTATTCAAGGAATGTCATCTACTACAATAAGAATCTTGAGATTTCTCTTTAAGGGATCAACTTTGATCATTTCAATTTGAGTTTCTGATGCTTTGACTTGTCCCTACAACTTAATCCTGTCTACTTGTAGCCAGTTGTTCCTTCTGTACATGTGCTTCAAAATTCTATGCAAAGGTGAAGTCCTCTTAAACATCTTCCTGGATATTTTTGTAGTTTCATCATAAAAGTCTATCTTCTTTGACAGCTCCCTTTCCCATTCCTTAAACTCAAGTTTAGAACTAATGAATTCTTGTCTAGCCTCTTTCAATTGTTCATGCAGAACCTCTATTATACTTTTTATTGTACAGGCTCCTTGCCTTGCCTTTTCTTTGATGGCTCTACTTTTTCTGAAGGCACTTCTGGCATCTTTTTAGTTTTCTACATTGACCTTATACCAGGTTTCCTTGGCTTGAAGAAAAAACCTGATTCTTCTTGTCAAAAATCTAATTTCTTGGCCCTCTTTCTCTTCTTTTTAGCTTTAGTCTTGGTCACTTTTATAGCCTACTCAATTTGGATTTCTTCAATCTCAATGGCCTCTAGGATATTAGTTAGCTTGCCCTTCCTTTTACTTTGCCTTTTCATCATCCTCCTCTTAGTGCTTGTAGAGGTTTTTAATACATGTTTTTCTACATGTTTCTTCTCTTCCATAGGGGTTATTGATTGAGACTCTAGAGTTCTCGTAGAAGCTGTGGCAGTATCTAACTCATAGCCATTAAAAAATAAGAAGGTAATCTAATCTCTATTTAACCTATTTATCTCTTCTACAACCAACAATTTAATGAGGCCATGGTGAAAAACAAAGGTATTACTAGCATCAGGCTTCGCTTAGACATTGTCATCCATCTTTCCCAAATTTCTAAAGAGATAAAAAGGACTGTCTAGAGGTTTTTTACCCGTGAAATGCAATAGCAATCTGAAATGATACTGGTAAACCATGTTGAGTATTCCTTCACATGTGAAATACTTTTGGATGGCCATTAGGAGTTTGGAAAAATGATCTTTGAGGTAAGTTCTGGAAATTCTAGCAGTCATGTCAATCCCTTTGTGTTCTTCCTTGAGGAATTCATCACAATTTAGCAGCTGAAACTTCTGAACCTTGAACCACATTTCTCCTGACCTAGGGATCTTTGTAGCATGGGAAATTGTGTTAGGGGACATTGTAAAGTTTAGAAGACCAACCTTCATTTCTGTTCCAGTAAAGTTTATGGTAAAATTCTTGGCAATTTGCACATGGAAACCCTGCAAATTCTCGCAAAACACAGGCATCCCATGCTGGAAAAATATTGGATGAAAACAGGGTCTTCCTCCAATAACTTCATGTATGTGGGTTCATAGCATACAATCGAGCCTCCTTTATAATGTCTTTTTTGTGCCATGGATGCAACACGTAGGGACCCCCTTTTTACCACTTGCCAATTATTATAAAGATAGCTAGACTTGCTTTGAAAACAATGGATTCTTTCCTAAAGACAACAGGACCATCCTCATATGACAACAAAACTATTCTAAAGTGAAAAGAAAATGAGATAGGAATGAAGCTATACGGCGTGAATGTTTAGGGGATAAAGGAAAATAACATGTATTCATGATAGATCATGACTATGACCCATAACATGTTTAAAAAAACATATCATTACGAAAAAAGCATAATTTCGTAGTGGGATAGGTGTTTGAAGAGATGGATCCACTACGGAAGTGTCCAGAACTTTCGTAGCAAACCCTCAGTTTTCCTAACTAGAGTTGCAATGAATTTATGCAAAACTGTCAAAATGAGAATCATGAACAAATAAGCCCAACAAACATGGAAGTTTGGATTTTAACCTTTATGATTAACCCTATTTTAACTCATATTGACCCTACATAATGACAATATGACCAAATGACACTTTGTTTATGAAATTTTATTTGGAGAAAATTTAAAACCCTAGCTAACTTGACCAATTGAATCAAAAATATTTCTAAGTGTTATCATGGATAACATATATTTTGGAAGTTTTTAGATCCCTTGACAAATTTTTGATTTAGGCATGCTTTAGTTTCTGCTTTTGATAGATTGGCCCTTAATGCAAAAATTTCTTCCTCAATTTTGTAACAATTCTCTTTAGATTCTTCTAGCTGATTGGTGACCACATTCTCCTTAATTTTTGCTTCTTACAATTATCTCTTTAAGCAGATGATTTATTCTTGATGAGTGTATTCAATTGGAGATCCCCCAATATTCTCCTTCAAATATTCATTTTCTTTCTCCAACTTGGACAGATTATTTTTTTGAACCACAATTTGTTGCAACTAATTTTCTTTGAATTTCTCAAGCTCATCCAAGTGGATCTTCAAGGAATTATCAACCAAAGGGGGTTTATTCCCCTTTAATTTTTGTTTTTCCTCCTTTAGCAACTTGTTTTTATTTCTAGCTTTACTTAGCTCATCAAGTGCAGTAATGACCTCACCTTCATAATCCATTTCTCCATCCTAAAAATATGATTCATGTTTGGACTCAAGGGCCATATGAATGTAGTCGTTGTGATGTTTTTTCTTATGATGAATATTTCTCATTGCTTTCATTAGAAATATAATTTTCTTCTTTGGAGTAGTAACTCCTTCTCTTTTTAGCTTTAGCTTTTCAAAATTTCTGGGTTTTATCCTTTCCCTTCACATGCTTCTTATTTTCCTCCTTTTTACTTCTTTTGAGTGGTCATTTTGCAGCAAAATGTCCAACTTCTCCACATTTGAAACAATTGAAGGGAAGCATGCCTTTATACTTCCAGTACCTCTCTTTAATTTATTGGAAAACTGAGAAAATTCTTCATAATATTCACTACTAGAGTATTCTTCTTCTTCCTTAATTTTCTTTGGAAAATTCTTGAGCTTTTTGTTAACAACCTTTAGCCTCATGGAGGTCGTGAATGCAACTTCACTAGATTCAAATTTCTCTTCAATAATAAACATCTCATAAGATGTAATAATTCCAAGAAATTATTCCATAGTGAGAGTACTCAAATCAGACATTTCCTCAATAGAAAAGACCTTGGGGTTAAATATTGTTGGTAAAGACCTCAATATTTTCTAAATAATGGCTTCAGCTTCAAATTTAAATCTATGCTCTTGATCTGACTGGTGACTGTTTCAACTCTTCTGAAATATTTTTCAATAGTTTCATCTTCCTTCATTTTCAAGCTCTCAAACCTCATCCTATAGGTTTGGATATTTTCTTTATTTACCTTTTTATAACCTTCATATATATTCTCAAGTTTGTCCCAAACTTCTTTAGATTATTTGGAATGCATGACTTTTATCAGCTTATTCTCACTAAGTGTTGCTATGATGGAATTTCTGGGTTTGGCATTGTTTTGATACCTATTCCTTTCATAGGGTCTAAAGGAAGAAAATTAGGAACAACATATCCATACATCACAAAAGAGAAGACATCAACACCTAAACTCATGAGGTGCCCCTCCATTCTCGTCTTCCATAAGTTGTAGCTTTCACTATAAAAAATTGGAACTTTCACATCATGGCTAGCCATTGTCCCTTCTCAAATTATCCTTTCAGTGGTCAAGCTGCAACAAAGGAGCTAGATATGATACCAGTTGTTAGACAAAAGTAATACTGGAGAGGGGGTGGGGGGAAGGGGGGGGTGAATCAGTATTACAAAAATATAAAATTTATTTATTCAAATAAAAGTTATTCAGAAATTAACTTTAGAAAGATATATCAATATCATTCACATGAAAAACACAAACAATCATCACATGTAGACACTTGGATTTTAGGTGGAAAAACCCCCTTCCATGGAAAAAAAACCAAACATTTTTTTGCTTCTTCTTATTATCTATTGCTTCAAAATATTCTCATTTACATTACATTAGATAGCCACCACTAGCAATGGAGCACCAACCCCTTGACCTAAGTGAGAAATGGTTGCTACAACCAATTTGGAGCAACCACTCCTACAACATACAATCAACATGAACTTAGCTTGAAGCCCCCACTCCAAGTACAAAAAAATTTGTAATAAGATAACAAAATTGAAATTGAAAACACTGTTGTATAAACAAGACTAACAAAAAATAAGCACAAACATGCAATCACAAATCCACGCTCCAAATGAGAGAAACAATATCTCTACACAGACTCTCCAAATTGATCTTCCATCTTTGCACATAACTCTAAAACTCAGTTGAAGAATAATCTATGAAGCACACTACAATTATGAAACTCTACACTCATTGGTTGTGCACTGGGAAGTCATTCACACTCACCCACTCACACCACTAAAGAACCAACCAATTGAACTTCCCGCCTTCACATATTTATAGAATATGGAGATGGTTAAGTCAATTAATTTTTCAGATGATGGAGATCACACAAAACCTATTCACATGCTTCAGATATGATTGAGATTGGCATCTTGAACAAATCAATCCTCTCATTCTAGTATCCCTTTGATAATTTTAACTTTAACCGCCTTCCAGAGGCCCCATGACTCATTTCAACCATTTTTCCGAAAATTCCTACAATAAACTCCACCAAAAGAAAATTAATTCTAGAGGAGCGTGAGAAATCTGGAGAAAAACTCATAAATCCTCTTAGTCGCATGCACATTCCTATACAAAGTTGTCTAGAAGATCTTGTCGCTCATATAGGCCTATCCTCCAAGCGACTCGATTGTTTTAGTCATTCCATTGAGCCTCCATCCATGAAAATGGGTCAGAGCATAGGCTAAAACAAGAGATCCAGCCCTAAAACTTACAACAAAGATCCAAGGGAGTGAAATGACCTATAAACCATCCTTTCCAACCCATCATGACATAAGGAACCCATCTACATAACTTCTACAAGACATGCATACATCATCAACTAGACCTCTAGGACAAATGTAGTTCAACTTTAGATGAGGCCATGTTATATCATGACACCTCTCCTACAAACCTTTTGAGACTTATGACAACATTTACATCAGCATGAAAACCTTAAATAAGTGTACAAAATACTCAAGAATTGACATATAGACTCATGAGTACATGACTTCAACAGGTGACGTTAATGTCATAAAACAATTGGCAACAAACTCCCCCTTTGCCAATGATGTCAACCTATATCTTATGAAAATAAATATTACATTTACATAGAACGATCAGAAGATGAGTACATAGATTAAATTGTAGATTCTGAAAAGAAATATTACATTTACATACAAGAATATGAAGCTGAGTACATACACAACTCACTCTCTCTCCCCCTTTGACATTAATGGAAAGGGGTTTTACATGGAAATAAAAATTACATAACAACAATGTGATACATGGGCACAAAAAACCATCCCAAATTTAAGGAGTCTAACATTCTTTCTATCATGTCATCATTCGCTAAAGTTTCTTGAAGAAAGATAATGTCAAATCATTCCAACTACAACAACCTTCTCAGGGCTAGTATTTTTGGGAGACTAGGTATCCCATGATAGCTAAATGAAAATAAGATCATAGGGGAGCCTCAACTGGGGCCTACACTGCTCTAAGAACCTGAACGAGGGATTTTTGTTAACCTCAGAACAACTTTGAGTTTGGCTTGGGAGATGAAGGATTTTCTACCCCAAGGGTTTTTAATGACCTTGGATGGGGAGGAGGTACCTAGACCCTCCATGGGCTCTATGGAGTCTTTTAGTCTAGCCTTCGACCTAAGGTTATATTAGGGACAAGGTTCAGAAGAAGTAGACAGGGCTCTAGCAGGGGAAGGGACTGGAGAAGGACTACAAGTAGGTGCAGAAGGGACAAAAAATGACACTGAACTCATACCAGAACTAGAAAAACAATTGCTTGATAAAGGACATGAATGAGAAGAAATAACGAACCCCATTTCAAGTAAATTAAAAAATCTAATGAGATTTGTTACAGAAGGGGAAATACAACAAATAGCTATCAAATGAGGATTAGAAGATAATGGAGCAGTCTCCTTTATATCCAACCCCAATGCTTTTATCCCCTCAAACCTATTTCTCTTATCTTCGTCCATCAGGGTAGGATCTAACACATTTATTTTCTTCTCCAAATTAGACCCATTTAGAGTCAGGACATCAATAGATTTCTCCTTTTTTATTCCAGAGGGATCACCTCCTTGAATCTTGAAACCCTTCCTTTTGATAAATTTGAGAGGACAATCCCTTAATACATGACCCACCTTATGACACCTTCAACATCAAAAGGGGATTCCTTCATAGTCCACTATTTGTCTGTGTGAATAACCCTAATAGGTGATGTTAGTCTATGTTATCAAAACCATGCACGTGCCCAATTTTACAAATATTATAGCAATGACCATTCTTCCATTCACCTTATGAGATTGGTCTGCATCCACATAGGAATCTAAATTATCGTCTATAATCCTGAATATGTCCTCAAACCAGAGCTGAGGGGGAAACCCTAGGAGCCTCACCTAAACTAGGACACAATCCATCTTTTCCCTACTGGTGTCTAAGAGAGGATTCTACTTCTTCATTAATACAAGAGTCGAGTTGATGCTCCAGGTCTTTCCCATCACCCAACTAAAGTCATCCCCATTAGAAAATTTTAAAATGAACCATTTTCTCGTGAGGATTTTAACCACTGGTATTTCTTTTATCTCTTCACCCTATGTAGCACCAATCCATTCACAATAGTTTCTACATAAAATATCCTTCCACGAGCACAACAAAAAATTACCTTATTTGAGGTTTCCATAACTTCCCAAAAACAAACACCTTCACTGAGAGAAAAATTCTCAAGATTGACTTTGGCCTTTTTACACTTTATCTTCTTCCTCTTCTTTCCCACTAGCAGTAAGTCCTCAGTTCGAAGTCACTTAGTTAGGGTTTTTCTGACATAGTGTGACCTCCTTTTTAGCCCTGAAATTAAACATGGGGTTCCACAAAGGGGTTCGCTTTTTTTTTAGGCTCCCAAAGAGTAACCCTTCATATACTGAAAGATCCCTACTAAGAATTTCTTCCCCTCTCAGAGAATTGATAAACCATAAGGATCTCTGCTTGATACCTTCCAAAATAGAGCTTGTACAAAGATAGTTAAAGCCACAAAAGCTCACATCTTTCCATACATGTTCGATGTGGTGAAAAGGATCAGATAAAAACCCTCCAACAAAATTTCTGAAAAATTACTATCAATGTGGTTCGCTCTGGAATTTGAGATCAACATACAAATCCCTATCTCATGATGTTTTTCCACTGTCAAAAAATATTCATATCTTAGGTCCATAGAAACGTTCGATGAGAAAGGAGGAAAACAATAAGAAACAACATGGATTGTTTATAGGGTAGGAAGAGATGAATATATTTATGATTTAGACACACTATATGTTGACCATGCCTCTCGTCCTGGTCCCTTAGGTGGCACTTCGGGCTAGATGGATACGTTCTCATATGGGTCCATGGTGTATTCCACCTCATCATCTATACTGCTAGCTCGAAAACCATAGATACGTCGAGACCGCTAGTTGTATTAGAGAGAAGGATAAAATAGAAGGTCTGTGACCAACTTCAACAAACCTCATGCCAACTTCCAATGTATTCTGACTTCAGCATCAAAAACTTGATACACCTATGAAACCCTATTTGCAGCATGTCGACATATGTTGCAGTATCCACCCAATCCCCTGCCCCCGTTCAATCATTACACATAATAGTATTAATATTAAAATAAATATTGAGTATATCATTTTATTATCTATATTAATAAGTTAATATTATAAAAATAGTTGAAAATCTCTAGGTTTGTGGGGGTGTGCTACTTTGGTTTCGCCGGTGGCTACTTGGCCTCTCGCTGAGGGCCCTCTGTCGTCCTCTTGCTTAGGCTTGGGTTAGTGTTTTAGAGTTTTAGGACCAACAGATGCAGATACTTGCTGGGGATAATGTCTAGCTCTATGCTGGTGCACTTTTCTAGTTTCACTGATAGCTTTTAAGCCTCTTGCTGAGGGCCCTCCGCCACCCTCTTTCTTGGTCTTGGGCTCATTTTTTTTTGTTCTCTCAATTCCATGGGGTGGCTATTCTTTCTCACTTTGTGAGTGCTCTAGTTTTGTCCTATTGATCCTCTAGAGCTTGTTCTTTCTCCTTGCAAACTGGGCTTGCCTTTACGATGACGGTGCCTGCTTAGGCAGAGCCTGTGGTGGTAGAAATTATGGCTTTCAATGTCTTGGTTCTATTGGATCCCATTTTTCATAAGCAAAGTGAGCCCAATTTTGTGAAACAAGCGGAAGCGGTTCCAAATATTGAGATTTGTGCCCCTTAGGCCTGCTCTCGCACCCTCCAACTTATAGACTAGGGCCTTATTGGTGAATTTATGCGTCTATGGCCATCCCCTCAAATCTTTAAATCTTGGATCGAGAAGAAGTGGAAGCCTCTTATCAAATGTGAGGTGATTTCATCTTTCCGTGGAAAATGATTTTATAATTTTTACTTTGAGAATTGACTGGACAAAGATTTGGTGTTCCATAGTGGTCAAAACTTTATGGGGGCCCAGGGGATGTATTTGGACCACTGGAGCCCAAGCTTTAATCTAGAGTGTGATGTGCCAACCTCAGTCCCTGTCTAGGTGAAGTTGACTTACCTCCCCCTGCACTATTGGAATGACACAAATTTTAGGCTCATTGGGAATTCCCGGGGCAAGTATATTGACTACTCCTAGTTGAAAGACGACCTCTTCTCTTGTGTGAGGATTTGTGTGGAGGCGGACCTAGAGAAAGGGATTTCTGTAGTAGTTCAACTTTTCATGGATAGTTGGATCCATGTGCAGGAAGTTTCCTATGATTAACTTCCTTTTAAATGTAAGCGTTGGCATGAATATGGAGACTTTTCCAAAAGCTTCCCTAAAAGCCAAGAAGTCTTGAAAATGCATCCAGGGGATCCAAAAGACCAATGGAATCAAGTTAAAAGAAGGAAGAGCTTACAGAAGCGAAAAAATGGGGTTGCCACTAGCACCACCCCAGTCTCCAAGGAAGCTGGCCTAAGTCTATCCCCCCTTTCAGGTATGCTGGTAGTGGGTGGTTTGGGGCTAGATGCAGAAAATAAATTTGAGGAATTGGGATTTGCTCCTGAAGCCGTTAGCTCCTCCCCCCCCCACCCCATACCCTCTCACCTCTTTGGAGGTCCTTGAAAACACGAATGCCTCCCATGTTCAGGCCTTGAAAATCCATAAGGTCGTAATTTCTAGCACGGAAACCGCCAGTAGCACAGAAGAATATTCAAAAGAAGATGAGGATGAAGAAGGATTTATATCATCAAAGGAGGGACTAGGGGCATGAGTGCCACATAGTTTAGCAGATGAAAAATAAAAAAAGTACAAGAACAAAGAAAATAGAAAGAAAGGGAAAAATATCGGGAAGAAAAATAAATAAAGAAATAAGGAGGGAAAAAATTGAAAAAGTCAAAGAGTTGGGATTCCAACACACTATACCTCGCCAGCTTTCCATAGTGGGGAAAAAAGGAAATAATATGGCCCTTGGTAAGGGGGCAGTAACTACAAAAAAGTGATTAATGAATATAATCTCCTGGAACTATAGGGGACTAGGATTCAAAAAAATAATATTGGAAGTGAAATCCCTAATCACAAAGATGGATGATCAAACCCTTCACTCACTCCACAACAACATTTGGAGCCCCAATAGAAGTAGTCATCTCGAGAGGGGAATTGAGAGGACGATACACGACGTGGAACCCTGTGAAACTGCAATTGGTAAGTTCTATAAAAACTACTAATTGGATAAAAAATTCTCTTAATATAATAGAGATGAATCAAATTTTCACAGTGATCAATGTTTACATTACTACTCATTTATGAGAAAAACAAGAATGCTACCCATTGTTTGTGATTCCCTCCAGGAGCATATGGAGGATCTCATTCTAAACTTGAAACTCATTGATTTAAAGCCTCATAAATTTCTTTGTACTTGGAATAATAATGTTGGGTTGTGTTATTCTTTCCATGACTAGCCCACATA